>SCDZ01000557.1:0-45976 GCA_004143845.1 Drosophila lacertosa | reverse complement strand
ATATTTTCTTTAGGCTTTTAGCAAGTAATTTCATTTGTAATTTATCTTTGAATAACTCGAGTTGACACTCGTTAAGTCAACCGTTTCAAATAAAAATAAATAAATAAATAAATAAATAAAAAAAAAAAAAAATAACAAACAATTTTAAAAACTTCTTAACTTTTTTGGCTTAAGGTAGTTTGTAAAAAATTCTTCTACATTCTACAGACTGAAACGAGCCTATCTTACACCAATTTAGGTTAATAATTACCTAAAGCAGTAAAATTAAAAATACATTTACCAAATATTGAATTTCAAAGTAAATAAATTAAAATTAAACAAAACCTCAACCCGAAAACATAAGAAGCAAACACAAAGCAACGAACAAAAATTCGCTTGAAATCATTAAAAAAAATGTTGATGGCTTCGTTTCTTTTGGTAAACGACAATCAAACAATTCCAAGTTGTGGCATCTTCGAGGTGACTTGTTGAATCGAACTTTAAATAAAAAGAAAAACTCGAATAATGATGAATTAAATGGGTATAAAATTTTGAAAGGAAAAGGCACGACTAATAAAAAATAAAACACCACTCAGACAATATCATAAAAATTATACAGTAAGCGATTGAGATACTCTGCTTAAGATATACAGCTTTTACAATCTTTAAGCTGTAAATTGGAGAAGAATTGAGAGAAAAGTGTTGATGTCCACGGTTTCTAAGAATGTAGATAAGAACTGGTATGGTAATAGGGAAATGATGACCCTGCACTAAATCATGCTTATGGCAAACTCACCTCAATAGGAACTCAACGCTCCGCTTAACCCAACCCTAGCCACTTTTCCCGTTCCTTTTATTTAACAAATTAAATTGATTAATTTAATGTTGGCGGGCTGTGAGCATATTTCGCTTAATTTCATTTCCGCTTCACAGAAGTCTCTCTCCCCAGACATGTATAGCACTTGTTTGTTCCGCTCGCCCTCGAGTGACGCAATTTTTTACGCCGTTTCGAATTCATTTTGCCGAAAGGGTTGCAAAAAACTTGTACGCATTATTTTGCTTTTTGCTCGAACTGTCACCAATTTTACTTAGGGTTGTAGCCCCTCGAACTCGTACGGAGCTATAACGAACTAAATTTTGGCAGGCCAAGTTATTGATCTGAATAATGTGTTGTCAATCTTGTTTGATGCATTACCGTGAAAAAACATAAGATTAATATTACTTTCTTCTTTTTAGGACTCGCAAAAGGAATTTGCTAAAGGGTTTTTCTATTATCACGCACGGCATAGACGTACTTAAACTTAAAATGTATTGCAGTATTACAATACAGAATGTTATGTCATCGCGAGCATAAAGCGAATTCTCATGTTAACTGTCAACGGATTTGATGTACGTATTTAAAATGTTTTTTTTATGCCACAGGCTTAATATTGAAATCCGATGACTTAGTTTTAACCTTGAAGCGAGGTTGCAAATTTTGCACTTCCAAACGCAATCTGTATTTATTTGTGTAAATATATTATACTTAGGTGCAAAAAAAAGCGTATACTAAACGTCTTTTACATAATAGATTATTGATATCGCAGTCATTTAGATTGACGCTTAATTGACTAGTTTTGGCATGCACCCTAGTTTTTCGAAATGCATAAATTGCTGGCATCCACTTGAGGCAGATCTATGAAGCAGTGACATTAGTTTCCAGTTGTTTAGAATCAACACATTTGTAACAATATTTGATAACTAATTTTAGAAACGAATTTGACAAAAAGGAAATGTTCGGGCCGATGCATCGATATACATATACATAGATGCGGAGGGAGGGCAAATTGACAGCCTAAATATTTCAGGACAGATTTTTGACGTGTGCCCGTGATTTGTCATTGACATCGTTATGGGTATACTGAGGGACAGGCTGTGCGTTGTAGACAATCAGGCTGCAACACTTCAACGGGGACCGAGACGCAGAACACTTCATTTGTACCGCTTGAATAAACAAAGTGGAGTCACAAAGTGCGTTGCTGTGGAGGATGAGTCGGTGCAGCTTCCAACCGCCAGCCGCCTAGTCGTACGCCATGCGTCCCCACATTTTCGAATTGATTCTAAAATGTTTCAGTTTGTATACATAATACGTTTTTGACATTCCTATTCCGTCGTGTATTCCATATTTTCCATGTTGCCTCTAGAAAAGGTACTAGTGTAGTCGGGACCAAATATTATTTTAGGGGTAGAAATGTCTTTGGGGATTGACACATTATTCTAGTTAATTGCGCACTAGACGCAGATGACACTTCGGTTAATTAAGAAGGCGCATTTTTAAGCTTACACAGAATTCAATATTACAATAATTTAATTTATGATTGCCATTTATTATTTTCTAAATTGTTTTGGAACGTGCCGCTGCCTGTTGAGCCCCCACTACTCGCTTGCCTCTAATAAATTGTAGCATATAATGATCACGTCTATTTAAGGAACGGCTTTGTCGTTATATTTTGATGCAGCCCATCCGCAAAGTAATCTATGTTAATGATTTTTGGCTGCTCAAACGATTAAAAGTAATCCTTTTCCTTACTAAAAAAGTTTACGTGACAAAATTATAAGAAAACCCAATTATATTAGTTTTAGTTCCTTAAAAAAATGTATCTTATCAAGGGTGAGTTTTGTCGAAGTTTGAATTATTATTGTAACAAATGGATAGCATTTGAATAAATTAAAGCTCTATATTTATCTACTGATTCTTAGCTTTTAAACGATTGTGGTTCTCGAAGGAAAATGTATTTTATATTGTTTGCAACTGAAACGAATTGCAAGCTGTTCAGCATTGTAAGCTTAAAATTTGATGAAAACACTTTCAATCATTTCTTTTTATGATACAATGTATTCAGAAATACACAAGCCCCTTTATTCATATAAATATACGCGCTTAGAAATGCTTATATTTAAACATTGGTTTGTTTTCATGGGCAGGAAACGTTGTCATCAATAAAAGCATCGATTTAACTTGAACTTAGTTTTAAGGGAGGAAACGCTGAATGAGTAGCTACACAGTTTGTTGACCCAGCTCTAGTGAAGGCATTCGAGAAGGTTCAATTGGCACCAGCGACATTTTACACCACGCTTCCTTGTTTACATGCCACCGACCCCAGTTCGAGGATGGAGAAAGAGAGGTGTTCAGTTCAGGCTGTAGGGAAACAGGGCCAGTCCATAGCTAGCTGCAACCGAAATGAAAGTGAAAGCACTCGAATAAAATAAATTCGAAATGAAAATGAAATAAAATGGCAACAGATGCGTTGCTGGGTGCCACATTAGAAGACAATTGCCACTAGTGAAGGGGACTCGGATTTCACTTACGATAAACAATTTGGGGCACAGTTTATCTTAAAGTTGTGCATTCTTAAACCTTAGACAACTTTTGCACTCAATTTGATTTGTCTCCGACATGTGGCAGCTAGCAACTGAAATGGTGCACATATTTTTTATTGTTTCCGTTTCGGATCTATAAATCAGTGCTCGAAGGCTGCCCATTTAATAACTGTGCATTAATGCGCATATATGCGTGAGTGAATCCTTTCTAGCAGTAAAGCCAATATTTACATTAGCCACGAAATCATTTCATTAAATCTGAGAACGCCTACTGGCAATGGTGGGGAAGTGCTGAATGTAAACATAACGCCTTCCTGCCACGTGCCACGTGCCGAGGCAGTGTCGCCAACGATGATGGCTGCTCTTTCCCTTATCCTTTTGCTTACATTACGTAACATATTAATAATGAAATCGCTCATAAAATTATAGCCACACCAACAGCTGAAGGCGCAAACCGCTTGCGTGTTGCATGTTGTTCATGGAACGTGGCCGTCTGTTCACACATTGTTCAATACTGAGCGAAGGGTGGAAGCCCCACGAGTTATGAAATTATTTCTCATAATGAGCGTGTTTCGTCGTCACCCTTCGTCTTTTGTTGTTAACAAAAAGTCAAAATTTTTTTGGACTCTGCAATTTTGATCACGATTGCATTATCGATTGTGTTACACATTCCATATTCATATACCCGCTTGCTGCCGGAAAATGCGCGGCGCGTGGCACTATTTAGCGTCTATTATCCTGCGAACATATTTTTCACATCCTATCTGTTCGGAGGATTGTGCGGAAAGGGAGCTGTCTTTGCCCTTGTATTCTGTTTGTCTGTTATCCTGTCACCGGCAGACTTTAACGATCCCTTAATGCAAAATGGTTTCTTTTTCCGGTACAATGTCATGATATGGCATGATATGCAAAAAAAAACTTTAATACTACTTATAAACAGATATTAATTTTATCTTTTTAAGATTGGGCTTATGTTAAGAATTGCACTACTTGTAAATAAAAATAATATAATTCAGTTATTTATTTTAACATATACGTGTTCATTTCTTACAATATAACGGATATAGTCAAATATACTTGTAAAACGACCCTGAAAAGTTTCTAAACTATGGCGTCCAGCTTAACCTTGAGCGAAAAGTCTATTCTCTTGCCTAACATGTCTCTTACAGGCTAGGTCGCACTCAAATATTGAAAAATGATGTCTGTTAATATTTGCATACCAGTCCAGCACTAAAATGCCGATTGAAGCGTGAAGATTCTTTCGTTGCCTGTTTTAGTTCCGGGAAATTGTCATGAAATGTTTCTCTAGGACAACGCAACGCCCACTGGTAAATCCTTTGGCAACAAAAGGGTAATAGCTGCAAATCCGATCCGCTATCCAAACGCAGAATGCAAATTTAACAAACTGCATCTGCATTTGCAGCCCAGTTCGGCTTAAGCCATGCTTAATTAGTACTCAAAATATTTGCCGTAATTGTCATGCAAACAAGCTGAAACATAAAGGCGGAAGGAGGCTATCGGGACTGTTTCGGCAAGAAATATAATCCCTTCAATTGGACTTTCCGGTCAGCGAGCGGTCAAACTGAAAGTACTACCTGCAGCCTGGTTCAGTACCTAGCAACTCGCAGGTCCAAAGTGTCTCAAAATTTGCACTCACTTTCGCGCATAGTCCCAAGAAACTCAGTATGTGTGCCGATTGATCCTGTTTGTAAAATATTTGCCAAGATGCGGTGAGGCGGCTACAAAGGCAACTCAGGCGGTGGCCTGCTTGTGTAAGTCCTTTCAAACCGGGCTACATTCGGCTGTGCCTAGTAGAGATTAGAAAGAGTGCCATTGTTAACATTGTGGGCGTTACCATTGAGACAGGTTACAGTTTATTTAATTCGGCTTTAGTTGGTACGACAACCTGAAGCGCAATTGATTTGTCAAATCCACACTAAATGCCAAAGTTTTTCATTGACCACCTACTTGTTTGAACTACCGCAGTGTTCAGACAACCTCTTGAAAATAAATCAATCAATTAAACTTTTGTACAGCTTCTGCATTCATGCCGCATGGAAAATATTCAGACCCCTAGCAAAAACCTTCAGCCGGTAATTAAAATTTCTGCTAATATATCAGCAGGCAGAGGATGCCATCTTCGTTTTTTTCTTTCTTTTTCTTTCCACCCAGCCAGCGTGCGACAAGCATATGACAGTTTGACAAACGGCCACTGACAAGTGGCCCGAAACCAGCCAGAGCCAAGCTGCGACTGCAATAAAGAATTAAATGCTGCGTTTTGGAATTTGAGGTATGTCCGCTGGGGACAAAAATCATATTAAGACAGGCACATTATAAAACGACATTAAGCATGAAGCTTCAGGAGGGGAAAAGTGCACTGTGGCCTGCAGGCCGCAATACTTATTAAAAAGCAGTAAAAAAGCACAAAAATTGGTCCTGAGAAATACCCAAAACTGTCTGCACGAGGCAACCGACTAAGCGCCACTTAAACTTTAACAACGGGTTTCCAGAATTTCATTGTTGGAAAGGAGTGGGTTCTGTTAAGCGCAGGGTAAAACGTGGCCGGCGCCATTCATCGTCAATGCCAAGTTCTATGTCGAGGCGCATAATTCTGCTGGAATTGTTATCGCACTTCTGATCAAAATCTTTCAAAATTCTATTCATTGTAGTTGACGATCAAAAACTACAGTCACTTAAATGAGATGATATTGCACGAAAAAAGTATGTTGCATTCTTAAATAACAGGCAATTTAATATTGTGCACTTTATTTATTATTGCTATCTGATTTTACACTATATTGTCATATAACTATATATTTGTTTTCACGCTTAAGCGTAAATCTGGGATTGTGACAATTCTTAAACAATTAATATTTGCTAAGCCTGTAACACATTCTAATTTTTTTTTCCTAAATTCTAGCAGACTTTAATCGACAAAATTCGAATTATTGACTAAATAGTTTATATTTATTTACAAACTGAATTCGAAGATAACGGCAAGCTAAAGTAGTTTTTAAGCCAAATATTGTCTACACCAGTCTGACACATCATACCTAGTCTTTGAGAGATGTTCGAAGCCCAAACGCATCTGCGAGTTTTTCCACACAAATGCTATAAATATTGTGGCTGATCCGGCAACATACGATGACACGGATGATCACATTTGTGGTCCCGCAGGCTCTGGCCATAAAAATTTTCAAAAATATCATAATTTTCGATTCAAGTGAATAGCTGGCCACGTTTGTGCTATTAAAGGGTTCAAATGAAGCTGTTAAAATAATCAATAAATTATGCTGAAACTAAAATCAATTACAAGTCGTAAAGCGGTACTAAAAATAACTTAAGTCCAGTGGAACAGGCATGGCAAGGTGAACTGTAACTGCAACTGCATCTGCCCCAGAATCTGAATTATCTTTGCTGTAGCAAGCGGTGAAGATTAGGGGCGGCAATGGACCACAATCGTTGCATAATAAAATGAAAAACGCACACACTCGTTAATAATATATGGAGCTCACATAGAAACAAATTTCACCGATCTATCCCGTCTCATCATCACTGTCATTGTTTCAATAGAAACCCCATAAAACTGAAGAAAATTGAAACAAATTTTACAGAAGAAAAACAAAGCCCGCACATGGAAAATCTTGATGAAAAGCGCACGATTTTATGGATATTTGTTTTTCGCTGGTAATAATGCCACCAGTTGTCGGATAGCCCCGATTTTGAGACAGAGGTGCTCAGGCTTGTGTCATAGGGTTGTGTTTTTATTGCTTTTCAAATGTTTCCGCAACTAGTTCCGAACCAATTTTTGTTACACAATCATAAAAATTTGATTTTTCCTGTGAGAGACGCGAGATTATCCTTGGCCTTGGGACGGGTGGGCATGTTTACCAACAAAAGGATATATATCGTCTGGTTTACATTTAGAGCAGACATCACAAAGCGCGATCAGCGACCCGCTCTTGTCATAAACAGTCGGTTTATTGCCACTGGGCCTTTATCCTTTTGTCATGGAAGCCAGGACCAAGTACAATGGTATATGTAATGTTTAAGTTACCTGCTTGTGCCCATTAACTGTTTTTTTGCAGTCGACTCCATTATTTTTCACACATCTCAACCTCAGATCTACTTGGACACGTGCTCGCAAATATTTTGATATATGTTAATTTGACGATTTATCAATAGAACTATTTAAACTTTTTATTGCCTTGGTTGGCCTTCCTCAAACCTTAATTGCAGCTTTACGATTTTAGTATTGCTATCTGACGGAGAGTTCTTACAAACTTTACCTAATTGCGACTAATTTTACATAATTGCGACTAATTATATTAATCTACTTTCGAATTTAATTACGTTAAGACAGCGCTAATAATGTTTAGTTACCATTTTTCAACTAATGTAAATATCAACGTTGTAGCGATGAAAGTAGCAATGCCTCCTTTTATATGGGTGCCTTATTTTGGCAGTCTATGTATAAATGTAGGTTGGTGTACTTTGAAGCTGCTTTAAGAGGTACCGCTTAGAGAGTAGTTGAAATAGTATATCTATTTGTTCTATTTGGGTAAAAGATTAGGTATTCAATGGTTTCTTACGGTACCATGATGCTGGAAGCAGGATATCTCTCAGTCGGGCATCGTAGAATGAACAATTCTTACTTATTTTATAATCTTATTAAATGAAAAGCCCTTAACTTTTCGAATAAGTTCATTTCCAGCATGATCATTTTTTAAGAGTGCAAATTGAGCACTCTGTGGCGCAATCCACAGGGCGGGGTAGAAATGGGATACACCCCATCCCCGCATTTAACTGCCTGTCAACATTTTTGAAGTGATTTGTGCGGTTAGCCACGAAGAAGCAAAAGGAATCGCAATCGCAATCAAAACGAATAGCACTTGAGAACCGCCTGTTGAAAATTGTGCAAATATAATTTTCACAGCAATTTTCGGAAAATAAATAAATACAACAAACGAATTAAGGGGGAGGGAGTAGAGTGGGATGACAGTGAAATCGTACGGGAGAGTGGGCCAGAAATCGCGCTAAGTGAGTGCAATTGACAAAGGAAACGAGCAATGAGAGTTGCGATAAGTTGATGTGTTGAGCTGAGGAGCACTTCAGAAATTATGCCTACATGAGGAGCGATGTGACAAAGGGCCAAGAGAAGCTTAAGCGTGCGGGGAATTTGCCAGGGCCACATTGAGGCATTTACTAGTTGCGGTCGCAGTGACTGAAATCAAATGCTGTCAAGTACGAACTTCTTGTTGAATGGTCTAGTAATTGAATTTAGTTTTTTGAAAACACGCGACCGACTACAGCCAGGACATCCGCAGGACATAAGCGGCGCCTAGACGGGAGCACAAAGTAACAGTTATGAATTCTCCTGTCGGGATTGTCCCTATCGTAGATTACCGGCGCCTCACGAACTTACACGACATTTCAGACGTCTCAATGTGTACCTGCGGGGATTACGCAATTGAAGGACTTGCTGTCCTCGATCCGTATTGATACTAACAGACCTTCATAATTTTGTCAAGTTGTCGCCAATTGTCTGCATTTCATTGAGGCCTTAAAGCCGAGCAGGTAAAAAGGTTATTCGAGTTTTCTTTCTGAGTTCCTTTTTTCATTTTGTTTTCTATTTTATTTTATTTTTAATTATTATTGCCCAACGTTTATATATTGGAAAATGGGCAAGGCAAAGGGAAATCCTTTTTTAATATCGTCTAAGCTGTAATGGCAGTTGTGGGTTTCTCAAATTTATGGCTCAGTCCTAAAAGTTGTGGACATTTTTGTTATCTCATTTGTTACTTCAACCTTACACCGTATACTATGCTCTATCAATGAAATATTGATCGAGTTTGTCCTTGTGTCTCCATAAAGATATCATTATGTATTTTCAGCTCTTGACTCTCGAAATACTGATTTATGCGTAATTACTCGGTTTCAGTTTTGTTTACCTGGTCCATTGACAGCAAGATTTAAATTTCGTTCTATAAAACAGTTTATGTCCCGACTCTAGAATTCGAGCGTTGCTTAATTTGCTAGGGACTCGGAGAAATAGCAGTTTATTAAGGGCAGTCTTGAACTCCATAAATGTGCTTGATTGAATGAATTTTGTCTAATGTTTTTTAACAGAATTTAAATAAAAATTGGGTTGCCTACTGATAGGGTTTGTTCTGTAAATTACACTATGGAACACATAACGAAATATTTATTTTTGAGGTTTAAATAATTTTTTAAAAGTTATTGAAAAATACGTGTTAAAACTTAAAAGCAAATATTAAAAAACTCAATTTCGACGTTCCAAATGCGTGCTTTTACTCTAGATGATGCAGGTCATATTTAATGGTAAATATTAATTCTGTTTATAGAGCCGGAGATCACAGCGGTGAAAATAAGCTAACCTCATAAAGCAACCTTTAAAGGCGGTTGTCAGCAATTTAAATGAGTTCGCGTTTTGAAAGAAATTTCTCAGCACATGTTTGGAATTCTAATTGATATGTGCCTGGGCATTACCCGCTGGAATTGATAACCATAATCAAAAAGAAGGCGGCAAAAATGGTCAACATTAAAATCAAATAAAATTTGTAAATTGTTAAAATTCTGTAACGATAGCAACGGCAACGTGGCCATAAAACGGCTCAACGCGACCAACACCGCTACCCAAATAGATACTATGCCGACTGAGCGGCACGTCTTGAGAGGCACGCATGCGGCGCCTTTACACATAGCTGAACGATCCCGTACAATTTGGCATCTTTTTATGAGGCAGCGAAGTGTGGAAAACGGCCGAGCGAAAAGCGGACTTATCAAATAAATTGTAATGAAAAATCCTTTACCGAAGATCGATATTATTCAAGCCCTGTTTCTGGCACCGTTCCTGCCCATCATATTACATAAATTAGAATTCCCGGTGCACGTTCTACCACCAGCAAGATTGTATTTGTATTCCTTTTATCCATAAATCGGACAAAGCAAAACAAAGGTATATCGAAGAAGATGGAGTGTAAAGCCTACATTTTTAATTCTTCGATTTGTGACCCTCGGGTCTATGAAGGAGTCCACGACAAATATTGGAAACGATCTGGCGGAAGCGATTCCGTTTTTTTTAACTTCACTTTCGTATGCATTTTGGCAATTATATATTTTATTTTACTTAATGCTATATTGTTTTACATTTTATATTAGGGCAACAAAGAGACCGCAATATCGTTAAGAGCTCGATGTTGTAGAGATAGTTTAGTTATGATAACACGTTTTTTAAAAAGAAAGGGTACTTAAAATAGACCGACGCAATTGCGCTGACAAAAAATATTTGAATGAAGCTTTTCGATTAAAACGGGCTGTCAGCTGTCGCCATTTTAGGGTCTGATAACAAATTAATACATAATACATTTTTATAAGAATAAAAAAGTCCCTCGTTTCATATTCTTACACAGAGAGACACACTTGCATATATCCAAAAACAAATACCACATAACATTCTATTGGTACCTTTACATTGGCGGGGTGATTGCGTATAGCGTAACATTTTCGATCAACAGACATTAACAGTGTATAAGACTGTCTGCTAACAGCGCAATAAAGAGAGCACGGCTGCGACCGAAATAGCTGGCGTTTCGAAAATGTGAGCGCGTGAGATATTGAAAGGGAGAAGCAAGCAACCTGTAAGAATTCAATGAGAGCGTACCACGCTGTTACTCCTGTTGTTGGTCTTGTTTTCGTTATGATTATGAGAGTCTATCAAAAACTTGACGTTATATGAGTCCGCCTCGTATCTGTATTGGCGTATCGGTTGGAGTATAATGGCAGATATGAAAAGGGCAGCTACATATACGACACTGCTTCGGATGTCGCTGTCTGCGGCGGTTGGCTGTTGGCGGCGACGCAAAATGAGCGAATATGAGCGTTATGAATTATGTATTGGCCTGGTACATAAACAAACCCTCAAACACTCTCACACAAACACACGCGTGAGCACAGACATATAAGTAGGTAGGAGGCGTACTGAATACGTTTGCCTCGTCTCACTTCTTTTTGTTGGTTTATGAGTTCGCCGTTTTCTGTTTTCTTACTGGTGCACAAGGTGGCGATTGGATTTGGGCTTTGGCCTCGTGTTTTTTCTTTGGTTCTGCTCGTCTCGCATTGAGCTCCTTTCTTTTTTCATGAACGTATAATTTGCGACTCCTCCTCGGCACTTACTCTCTTGTTTTCCATTACATAATCGACTTGCATTGTGTTTTTTAACATGTTTCATTTCAACTTGCTTCAGTTTATTTATTTTATTGTTTGAATTTTTAAGTCGCACTCTTTTTTTGGTCCAATTTCAACAAAATGTACGAACTAAAATGTACAAGCGCGCTGGCCCTCTTCGGCATTCACACAAGAGCAGAATTTTTATTTTCACTTCAGCTAAAGAGCTGTGTCATCAAATGTACTGCAAAATACACAATGGGCAGCGTTGTTATTGTTTTCTTTAATTTAACAAAAAAAAGGTTACATTTTTGTATATTTATTATTTATTTATTATTAGAAATTTTTACACACAGATACATACATACATTCAATTAATGAAATATTCGACATTTATTTCTTTTATTAATCTGATTTTCTTAACTTTCAGAGTTCTTACTGGCTGTCAGAAAACAAGACTAAAAAAAAAATGTAATTAAATCATTTACGCAGTTCCCCAATTGACAAATTTTAGTTAGTAATCAAAAGCTATTCAGCAATTCTTTAAACAATTACGCGAACCTCTTTAGAATGTTTTCATGACTTACAATTCGTTAATTACTAAAAACAAAAAGGAAAAACAAAGAGATTAATGTTTATATCAAAACAGAACCTATGAGCCTTATCGCCAGATGTGGTGAATTGAGTCAGAATACATTGTACGTTCTGTTGGTCGATTTTTAAGAACAGTTGAATAAGACTTAAGACTGAACACGCACAGTTTTTTTTTTCGTTGAGACCACCTTAAATTATTAGACATATTGAATGATATATCAAGAAAAAATAAGCAACAATTTAACCCGATCACGGCACAATAAAATGTCTCGAAGAATATAAATAATATAAAAACAATAAAACAAGTGGGTGTTGCCCAAAGTCAAAAAACAACAAAGAAAGAAACAGGAAACCTAGCATTTTGATGAATGGTTCATAATACTCAACGCACACACACAAACAGATATAGCAGACGCACACTCACAAAATAAAATTGACGAATAAGCGAAGCACCCAACGTAGATAGGCGGACGGACAATGAGTCGGGGGCGAACAATAGCAAGAACCGAAAATCTTATAAAACCGAAATTAAAAAGCAACAACAGAAACGGCGCTCATAACTGCGCGAAAGAGAAAGAAACCCTGTTGAAGAGGTGGGAAGA
Organism: Drosophila lacertosa; assembly: GCA_004143845.1. Lineage (NCBI taxonomy): Eukaryota > Metazoa > Arthropoda > Insecta > Diptera > Drosophilidae > Drosophila > Drosophila lacertosa. Next base: position 33,254 of record SCDZ01000557.1, on the reverse strand, counting down.
GCGAGCGCAACAAACGGCCGAAGCGCAGGCGTGCGTGGAAGCGAGATGGCAGCTGTTAAGGGCCGTACATTTATAAGCGGGGGGTTCACAACCAGTTGCCGTGGCATATGAATTATGATAAATTATTAACCATAATGAACCCAAGTGCGACCGAAAAGGCAGATAGTCAGACGACGCACCCGAGAGGAGCCGAATGTAGCTTTTTAAAAAACCAAACGCACGTTACAATAAAAACAATGGCGCTAAAGGTGAGCGACTAACAGGAACGGATGGAAACGGTAGCAGAATCAACAGCAGGAGCACGGAAAGCGCAGCCAAGGCAAGCTACGACGCTTTGCTGCTTTTTTGAGTGTGAACAGCGACGTGCCACTTTTGGTGTGCATGTGTGTGTGACCGTCTCATAATTTTTCGAACAAGTTTCATAAATGTCCGTTAAGCAAACAGGTAAGCAGCAACAGCAGAGTCTGAGCATCCTGCGCTCGTGAGCGTGGAACAGAGAAAGAAAGAGCGAAATAGAGCGAGAAACAGAGAAGGAGGGCAACGAGCTGTACAGTGGTGAGAGGTCGATGGCAACAGTAACAGTAACAGCAACCATAGCTGCCTATAAGTGCAAGTAGGATAGCAAACTACCGACCGTCGAACCAAATTTAATAAAAGTTATGATGAGAGGGAAAATACGTCTGTGTGTGTTTGTTGGAGAGGGTGTGTGTGAAAGTGGGAGCGAGAGCGTTTATATATGAAAAATTGTATGAAATGTGAGCGAGTGCGCGTCTGAGATATATGTGTTTGTGTGTGTCTGTATAAGGTGGGTAGGTTGAATGAATGTCAGGATAAGCCAGTCGCCTATATTGTTGTTGTTGTTGCTGTTGTTGGTAGCAGTTATAATAAAAATGTTGCGCGCACACACACGCATACACTCATAGGTAGAGCGCATGTAAAAATATTGATAGTAAACCGGTCGCGTCGTCAGTGTCGTCGTCGCTGCCCGAAGTAACAACAGCAGAACCGACGACTGCGTTCGTGTTGCCGAATATGTGTATGTGTGTCTTCAGATACCTCAAAGATATTGTTTGTGTTTTGTGTCAGTGTTATTTTGACGCGCGTGCTGAACGTTCGTGCCACAGAGAGAGCAGCCATTCAGCCACTTTGTTGGTACTCATTAATATTTCCGTTTATGCACAAGTTTTAGCGAGTGTAAGCAATTTCAAAATTCCAATCAGAATGGTTTAAAGTGTCTATAACAATATACAAATAATAATTCGTGGCTTTAAGTATACATAATCAACGTGATAAGTTTGAGTTTAAGATGAAAATCAAAGTTACTTGTTATTGATAAGCGGTGCAAAGCCGACGGAAAAACATACTCGCGCTCCAACGTTTAGTGATAAACTTACCGGAAAACTACCTTGAAATATTACCTTTCAACAGTGTGAGAAAGACAGTGACCATGGGTCGATCTCTGCGCGCATGACATACACACATGGTAAATAGTTTTTTGGCCAAGTGGCGCCAAAACATCGAACCCAGACATTCTTTCCTCTACGCAATAGTCTAGACGTACTCTGATAAATAATGCTCGGTCTTTGCTAAAAGAGAATATAAAACGAATAATTGCAAAACAAGAGTTTTCCTTCCTGATAAAAATTGTGTGCAATGCGTAGTGACTTCAAGGATAATCACCAGGAGACCATAAATAAAATGATACAATTTGGTACCGTTAAATATGGCATTGTCAAACAATTGAAGGATCACGCCAGAAGCGCAGAGAAAGGTAAGTCGATTGAGCGACAAAATATAAAAATCATAATAAGCTAAATTGACATGTATATTAAAGCTTCTATATTGCTGGCTTAAGTAAATACATCACTTGGGTTTAAGAGTAGTTTGAATTGTATAATAAAATGGAAATTTCGATTCTCCATTGGCAAATTATTTAATCAATCGAATATATATTATCAGCGCCTTTAAATAAAAATATTTATTAACGGCTTATATGTATTAATGAAAGTTAAAAGTAATGAAACTACTGATTTTCGAGATGTGATCAAAATCCTCGCAATCAATTTAAGTTTATACTTGATTTGTCATACAAGTTGAGCAGAGGTTGTAAAGCTGAAATTTGAATAATCAAGACATAAACGAGTCTAAAGGGGTTTGGTGAGAAAAGGAGAGAGATAGTGTTATAGAGAGAGGGAGAGAGAGGGGGGGGGGGGAACGAGAGATTGAGGGAGACAGAGTGCGTAAGGTACAGACAGACAGAAAAAAGAGTAGGATATATGAAGACAAAAGAAGGCAGCGCACCATTTAAACTTTTTACCGGTTACAAAACTGTAAATAGAAATTCAAATATGTAGTCACAAAATTAATTATATATTTCTTAATACAATTGGTACAAGCTGTCGTACTTGGAAAATCATATAAGGCATAACTAATATTTATTAATGTTGTACATATTTTCTAAATTGTCATCAATTTTCCTCTTAGCCGCCATTTTGATTAAAAAACATTGATTTTTAGAGGCCCAAATTAACGTTACAGCTTTTATATTAACCATACATTTTTTTGTTTGAGCTGGTTTCTTGGGTTTAAATGACCAATTGGTTAATTAACAGAAACTGGTTCAGTTATTTGTTTATTTAGCCGCTAAGTTCACCAGTTTTTTTTGTGATACTAGTAGATCGGCTTTCTTCTTCATGTTATATAATTACAAAATATGTTAATTTAAGCAAAAAGCTAAACTGTAAAAAATTGACGGAAATATATATATATACATTTATAGTATAAACATAAATAAAAAACTGAAACATTTATGAAATATTGTGCTCTTGTTGCAGAGCATTAATAAATGTTAACTCATTAGTGTAGCACCATAAATAAAAAATAAAAAAATTGGTTGCATGAAAAAAAAAACAAAGGCAACAATCTTATCAGCAATTTCTAAATGGTTAATATGGATTAGGTATATATACATATACATGTTCTAGTTGGGCATATGAATTGTGTCGATTTTATATTGTTGCTGTTTTGTTAACCTAAACGCAAAAGTCAATGTGCATAACTTAATGACATTAATTATTTAATTATTTTTATTTATGCAAGTTTTCTGTGTTTGCCTGTGACTCTTTTTATTTTTTCAGCTTGTGTTGCTAAAGTTCCGTAGGCCAATTTTAATGCATTAATTTCTACCCTCTTACTTTGTGTCTTGCCTTTGCTTAATTTTTTGTTGTTTTTGTGCGTTTTACTTATGTATGTGTGCTTGAAATTCATATACATACATGAAATTCAATTTGCCCCGTGTGTTAATTTATGCGAAGCTCGTGAAATCCGTATCGAAATCAGAATCGAGAATGGACTTGCATATTATTAAATTATGCGACATGTTAGCACTATCTTCTTTGTCCGCAGGTTGTTGTTTTTATAGTTGTTTTACATTTTCCACTTCGCTGCACATTATTTTGTCCCTTCACAAAAATAGAAAATCGTTGACTTGTTGGATCGTTGTAGTGGCGCATCTATCTCCTGCAAATTTGCATACTGAATATGATGATGAAATAATTCTTTCGCTTGTTGCTCGCGATCGATAGGTACCCAATGGTAAAATAAATCCGAAAAATTTAAAAAAACATATTTAACCAATTTAATAAGTTCATATTTTATAATGTGCCTTACACATTCATATAGAAATCTACGACTGATTGCATAAAGTGCTGATTGAGATAAATATAAAGATTTCCTGTGCAATATGTTATATTTTTGTATCTCCCTGTTGTTCAAAACTATACATTCTTCCTTTTAAATATAATTAATAATCGATTGGCAATCTTAACCATAACTAAAGATTACGCTCATAATTTATTGGGCACCCATGTAAAGTTAATATAAAAGTGCACACAATTTATATAAAATCCAAAATCAATAGTTAGGAATTTACATATAAACTAGGATACATTTACCGGTATTCGTCAGTTAGAAACTAAGTAGGGAAAAAGTTTCTTTAGCGATAATTGTATCGTGTTGTTATCTTGGCCAATAAAATAAACAAAATGTGCTTATTCTTATTGTAAATGTAGCAAATTTATTGCGCATTGCAAAATGACTTAGCATCATTCGATTGGTTGACAATTTTATGGGCATCATAATTCGATTAGCTGTTACTTTTTATGGACGCTTGTCATGGCAACAAAGCGACCGCCGCAAATTTTATGGAGATCATTATACTTAATTTTAATTAATTAAAATAACATTCACTTATCAGTTATAATTATTATACCACTGCTCAGAATTTTCGTTGAACCCGCCAAAAAATGAAATTGTATTGAGCAACTTAACAAGACTCGACAATCGAAATTTGCAAGTTGCATTTGGCAAGCGGCAAATTAAATAAAGCAAAATAAAATTAAGAATACAAATTCCTAAATGAGGAACAACGTCGAGGTTTCATCGTCATATTCGCTTTAAAAATAATAATTATATTAATGTGATCGATATGCAAATGGCGCTGATAGCAAGCGAAAACGTAGCTGCTTAAAGTATCACCAGCCTGTTGTGTGTGAGTATGTGTGCGTATGTATATCGTGAATCTGTATTTGTATATTTTTCTGAGCAAAACTCGCTCGACTCGTTTTAATTTGTGCAGAAATATGCTTTATTATACTTGCGAGTGTTTTTTTTTTTGCTGAACATCAAGGCAAGTGGGCTACGACTGAAGATTTATCTCGTTTGTTGGCCCTGCTTATCATAAATTATGTTTTATGGCCGCTGCGCATGCGAACCAATTTGGGCACTTTTTTGATGCTATATATATGAAATATTTGTTAATTTAATTTTTATTAGGGCTTTAGACATGATTCGTCGGACCAACAAATACCAGCTGCTTTGATTTTTTATTATTATTTAGTTTTTAATTATTTTGTCTGTTGATAAATTGCGGGCAACATGTGGAAATCAGCTGGTTATCAACAATTGCTAATTGGTGGCCAAACAAACAGCGGATTGACACAGTGATAGTGGGCAAAATGATTAAGGCTTTACAAAGAAATGTAATTGCATTGAATAAGCTGTAAGTATAACAGTGGTACAAGCAACAACACCAATAGCAACTACTATGGCAGCAACATCGCTGCATTGCAATGAACAATTGCTAGCGATTAAGTCATATATGTGACAAAGCAATGGTCAGCAGTAGCAACAGCACTGAATATAAAAAGGAAATAGTAAATGAGGGCAAGGTGGAAAGGGGATGTGTGTTACTTGCCGGTAAACTATGCAGTAGCCAACAGTCGCACTGTCTATTTTGGAGCTCTCCACATCCAGGTACAACAAGTTATTGGTGTTTTAATCATGGTCAAGTGTACACATTGGGGCGCCTTCAAATATATAAATATAATATGAGCTACAAACTAGCTAAGATGGATATGTGCACTTCGTTTGAAATATTATATTTTTTTAACGAGCTAATTAATCAAAAACATTTTTTAATAGTAGTATACAGAGATTTTTAAATTGTATGCCTTTTAGATATATTTGGCTTGGTTTGTCAAAATAAATTAAGATTCCGAAGACAATAACTAAATATTTTATAAGCTAATGTGAGTTTCTGTTTTTTATTTTATGTCTATTTTGGCAGACATAACGAGTGACCAGGAAGATAATGGCGCGTGCTCGCCGCTGACAACTGCGACGGCTAGCGCTAGTGCCGGTAACAGTCCTTGTCCAAGTCGCAGTCCACAGCACCATAACGTGGACGAAGGAGAAAGGGAATCGGCTCAAGGGTCAGATAAGAAACTGGAAGTAGATGTGAGTGCCCACTCCAAAGCACATTTGATTGAAGAGCAGCAAATAGTAAATAATGCCAAAAATACTATCGAGGATCACAATCATAATAACAACAATATAAGCAAAGTGGTCATGACAAAACCGTCCGTGGAACACGAGGTCGAGCAGAACGCGAATATTAACGCTTCAATGCCGAATTCACCTACTGCAGCAACTTCCCCAATGGAGGAGGCCGTCCAGTCTATATCTCTTGAAAAGGAGTTGGATGTGGATGTAGAGATGCAAGAGGAGGGAGCGCTGCAAGAAAGGGCCTTAAATACGCCACCAGAAAACAACGCCGCGAATGATAGTCCAGCAGCACAACAATTTGGAGCTACACCTGTCACCCTGGAAGCCATACAAAACATGCAGATGGCTATTGCACAGTTTGCTGCAAAGACAATTGCGAATGGCGCCTCCGGAACAGATAATGAAGCAGCCATGAAGCAGCTGGCCTTCTTGCAGCAGACGCTTTTTAATCTGCAACAACAGCAACTTTTTCAGATACAGCTAATACAGCAATTACAATCACAGCTAGCTCTTAACCAGGTCAAGCAAAACGAAGAGGAAGGCGACGAGGAAATCGAGCCGGAGGAGCGTGACGATGGCGAAACGGATACTTATGAAGAGGAGGAACGCATAGCTGACATGGAACTTCGACAGAAGGCTGAGGCACGTATGGCCGAGTCCAAGGCGCGCCAGCATCTAATAAACGCGGGTGTGCCCTTGCGCGAACGATCCAGATCCACCTCTCCAGTAGCCGCGACTTTTTCAACAGCATCGTTAAAACGCAAACGGGGAGAAGACGCCAGCATAAAGCCGCCGAGCGCTCCCGTAAAGCATTTCGGTGAGAACGAGAGCGCACAAGATGCGCTGTCTAAGCTCAAGGAAATGGAAAACATGCCGCTACCTTTTGGTTCGAATTTGGCTTCAAGCATTATCACAAACCATGACGATCTTCCAGAGCCAAATTCATTGGATTTGCTACAGAAGCGCGCCCAAGAAGTGTTGGATTCCGCCTCACAAGGAATTCTGGCTAATAATATGGCCGATGACTTTGCTTTTGGTGACAAGTCCAGCGATGGTAAGGGTCGAAATGAGCCATTTTTCAAACACCGCTGCAGATACTGTGGTAAGGTTTTCGGCTCTGATTCCGCGCTTCAAATACACATTCGCTCTCATACGGGTGAGCGGCCCTTTAAATGTAACGTCTGCGGAAGTCGCTTTACAACCAAAGGCAATCTCAAGGTACATTTTCAGCGGCATGCACAAAAGTTTCCACATGTGCCCATGAATGCAACGCCTATACCGGAGCATATGGACAAGTTCCATCCGCCTCTACTGGATCAAATGTCCCCGGACAGTTCACCTACGCAGTCCCCAGCACCTAGTCTACTGCCGACATCAACGTCCGCGTTAGCACAGGTTCAGCCCTCGATGTCGTTTGCCTCAAGTCCTGTATTCCCTGGATTGCAGGGAATTTACCGTCCTCCTATTGAGCTGCTTAAATCGCTAGGCGCTGCTGCTGGCAGTACCGCCGGCCTACCGCATTCTTATTTTCCCCAAATGCCTGGATTGGGTGCGGCTCTGAAACATACCCAACAACAGAATCAGGACATGCCTACGGACTTGCGCAAGTCCTCAGGTTCCAGCTCACCTCATATAGAAGAAGACAATGTAACAGCGGTAAAAATGCCTGTTAAAACAGAACTGCTTGAGGAGGAAAAGATGGAGCACGAGGTAGATACTATGAAAGCTGAATGCCCTGAGCAAGATCGACAATCAGAGCCACTGCCATTTGAGGTTCGGATTAAAGAGGAACGCGTCGAGGAAGTGCAGGAACAAGATCCCGAGCAGACGGCACTGTCGGAAGTGCTTCGTCCTCGTACCCCGACACCCTCATCTTCAACAGTGCTGCATACGCCACCGATCATACAGCGACACCATCACCACGTTCATACCCACTCCGGCGCAATGCTCACTTATCCGCCAGTGGTGCAGCCCATCCAACCACCTGCTATCATGCATGCGCAGTGCTCACCTGGTTCACAAACGCATTTGGATCATTTGCCGACGCCTGGACAGCTGCCGCCCACGATGCCTCAGCGCGATGAGTTCTTTGTAGAGCGCTTTCCACTTAATTTTACCACCAAGACACTTTCGCCAGAGCATCATTCGCCTATACGATCACCCGCCGCCCATGCCCATGCCCACATTCCACGTTCCCCCTTCTTCAATCCGATTAAACATGAGATGGCTGCCCTGCTGCCACGTCCTCATAGCAATGACAATTCGTGGGAGAATTTCATAGAGGTATCGAACACCTCGGAGACCATGAAGCTTAAAGAGCTAATGAAAAACAAAAAGATCAGTGATCCTAATCAGTGCGTTGTTTGTGATCGCGTGCTCTCCTGTAAGAGCGCTCTTCAAATGCACTACCGCACACACACAGGTGAACGACCTTTCAAGTGTCGAATTTGCGGCCGTGCCTTCACAACCAAAGGCAATCTAAAAACTCATATGGCTGTGCACAAGATACGACCGCCCATGCGTAACTTCCATCAGTGTCCTGTGTGTCACAAGAAGTACTCAAATGCGCTCGTATTGCAACAGCATATACGATTGCACACGGGCGAGCCAACCGACCTGACACCTGAGCAAATACAGGCTGCCGAAATACGTGATCCGCCGCCATCAATGATGCCTGGTCACTTTATGAATCCCTTTGCAGCGGCTGCTTTTCACTTCGGTGGCATTCCAACTGGCGGTCCTATTGGTCCGCCTGGAGCGCCGGGATTACACGGTAGTTCTCACAACGGCGCTTTAGGCTCGGAATCGTCGCAGGGTGATCTAGAAGACAATATGGATTGCGGCGATGGAGATGAGTTTGACGATGCTTCCTCAGAGCACTTGTCTAATAGCAATGATCTCCTAACCGAGGAGCGTCCGCGTTCTGGCGATGATTTTAAGTCGCTTCTCTTTGAGCAGAAACTGCGTATCGATCCAACGGGTATAGTCAATATTAATAGTCATCAGCGTCCTCGCTCTGCCGCCAGCAATGCAAATTCTACTGGGTCCGCGTCGGCCTCGCCTTCGGTACCCACCAGTCCGAGCTCGTTTCCTAAACCTAGCTGCTCACCAGTTGGTCCCGCATCGGACACTTCACAAGGAGCTCTCGATCTGACGCCACGCGCTGTTCCCCCACCTCTTGCCTCGTCTAGCTCGCGCTCACCGCTACCGCTGCCCATTGAGCGAAAGGAGAAGACAATTAGTCCGCTTAGCCAGCAGCCGTTGGTACGGAGCCCTACTTCTCTAATTTCCTCACAACTGCCACCATCCGTGGGAATTGATTGTCTTCCTCCAGGACTACAGCATCATCTACAACAGCATCAGCATCTGATGCAGCAACAGGCGGCTGTGGCCGCAGCAGCAGCCGCACAGCATCATCATCACCAAATGCAGCAACATGCGGCCGCACTCCACCAGCATCAGGAACAACTTCGCCGCGAGGCTCAAGAAGTGCAACAAAAAGCGGCTGCAGCAGCCGTTGCTCAGCGGCAGGCTTCGCCTCAGCCATCGTCCCGGTCCGGTGACTCATCAGCTGGTCCACCTGCCCAGCCCAATCCGCTAATTGCGACGCGTCCGCCTTTCGGAATGTTTCCCAATTTGCCAATTTTCCCTCCAGCCACCACACAGAACATGTGCAATGCAATGAACCAGATCGCGCAATCCGTAATGCCAGCAGCACCATTTAATCCGCTAGCATTAAGTGGAGTGCGCGGCAGCACCACTTGCGGCATATGCTACAAGACATTCCCTTGCCATTCGGCGCTTGAGATTCACTACAGGAGTCATACTAAGGAGCGACCCTTCAAGTGTAACATATGCGATCGGGGCTTTACAACTAAGGTATGTACAAGAAAGAATATTCGTGGGAGTACAACTTTTAGCCCTTTAGTGTTTAGTGTAAAATCTAACACCTTTCTTTCTGCTATCTCGTTTAATTTTGTTGCAGGGCAACCTCAAGCAGCACATGTTGACACACAAGATACGCGATATGGAACAAGAGACTTTCAGAAATCGTGCTGTAAAGTATGTAAGTCTTCCAATATCACATTAAAACACACTATTTTGAATACTGTTAGTTTTTAATTGGGGCAGGAATATTATTCTTGGATTCATAAATAGTTTCGTATTTTATAATTTTGTTTAACCTTATTTGCCCAGAGAGCTAACTTTTGATTTTGAAAAAATATAACAAAAATATAATTTGAAGTTAACACAAGCGTTATTTACTTATCTTGCTTAACCCTTCTATTTGTAGATGAATGAGTGGAGCGATGATCGTGAGTAAGTAAATCAACAGTTGTTGGTAGGATCAACAATCCAAATATCACCCATTGGCCGTGACAGTAGACTTGCAACAAAATGATCTCATGCACTGTTGTGAAGCGCGAGTTTAAGCAAGAGAGGAAAATCAAAGCCAAGCAGGAGGAAGAGAATCGACCACTGCAATGGAAGCTTCACAAGGTAGTTCAAGAGCAAATAAAGCACATAAAAACCAAACCCGTGCATACGTGCTTACAAAAATGTGTATTTAAAAATTGTTGCTGCAAAATTTTTGTTCGATGGTTTATTTTACTTAAGTTTCTAAAGGAGGCAAGCCTGTTCGTCTACGATATGTTTTTAGTTTTGCAATGATATTTTCATAAACAATTTTGTATAATCCAAAAGCTAATAAAACAGCAACACACACTAAACTGGCATGAAACGTATCCAAAGATGCATCAAAAGCAATTTTTCAGTTTAACTGAGGTTCTTGAAGCCTCAGCTGAATTGCTTTGAATTGAGACTGATAGCGTTTCAGGCTGACAACCTAATATATATATAGTAGGATATTAACAACAATATCAGAATCTATAATGAAAATATAACCGATGTCAAAATCAGCTGAAATTTAAGGCGTAGTAAAATCAAAATTCGAATTTAAATTATACCTAAGGTTATGATAATCGATGTGTTAATATTACATATAACATATAATATTATAGTATGTATACATGTGCATAATATTTGTGTGTATGAAAACTAAGTCCACACATATTACAATCTATATTTAAAATGTGCAATAATTCTATGACACGCTATTTATTAAGTATGGCTTTTATTCTCTACGTTCGTAATACATGCTTTTTATTTTATTCAATTAATCCAGGCAGCCACAATACAAAACCGATTTGATTTGCTTCGGAAACGATTATACAAAATACCATAATAATAATTTAAATATATATCTAAAAAAACAGACAAATTGTGATACTAAATGTAAAATTGTAGGCCGAGGCAGCTGGAAAACCAACCAAAGCCAAGTTGATGAAAATGCTTTCCATATCACTCAAACCAACTGGCAGCTTATGTAAAAAGTAAAGAAATGCTAATACTATGAATACATAACAATTTATATATTTAACATGTATAGATCATTTATTTGTAAAACCAATATAAGGCGGTTGTCCAACAAAATATTACATATATTTTAAAACCGCAATCAAATTATTTCGAAAAATCTTTTAATTAATCATGATTGTATGTTCGATAAGTTCGTGACCGATATATATACAATAATTTAAACATAAATCATACAGATACAAATGTTTCTCATTCTGTTTGTACTCATAGCCTCATAATTTATTCCATGAAAAACGAAAAAAAAACAAAAGAAAACCCACAAAGTAAACAAAAAAAGTATACAAAGTAAAAAATATGTATTTAAGTTATGAAAAATTAATAAACAAACTTGTGTTTTAATTTTGGGCAGTTCAGCAGCATTCAATACCTGTTGGTATCTTTTACGGCGCTTATCGAGATCGGAGCGCATGTTCTGAGAAAAAAGAAGCGTTAAAGTTTCGTGGTAAGGCCAAGGACCGCTAATAATGGCCCATGCCTGTTTACATATTGTAATAAAAATGATTAGTCAACTTTATTATCGTCATAATCTTTTAATTTGAAATCAAAGAGAATATTGATGTTCACGAAAATCGCCTCGGAGTTGGTGAGTGGAGCTAGAGCCAGACTTGAATCAAAAAAATGGTTGCTTTTTAATTTCTATATACTCTTATTGTTTCACTTTTATTTCTCTTTTGTGACTCGAAGTCAGTCTTTTGACTATCTAATCACATTAACTTGACCGGCTAAAACTTTGGTTGTCAATCAATTTATATTGTTGGTGACGCCATGTCATATTTTAAAAGACGACCTCCTGCTGTTTATATTATTATTATTCAGATGTGAGACTACGATAGTTTTTGACTTAAATTCTAAAATGCGGTTACAAATGTATTTTTTGGCTACTGCCTATATATTTAATAAACTGCTTAATATTTTTCATATTCATTCATATACATCTTCATGTTATTGCCGATCTTTTATTTTTTTGTATACGCTTTAACGGTTTCCCTGCCTTTCGTTTTACTAAACAAATAAAGTAATACTTTCTGGTAAAGCGACCATAAACTTCACCAAGCAAACATAACTATAAATATATTGCCGCCATTTCTACCTAAACCCCTAAAACGTTTGCACTAAATGTATAAATCTTTTCAAATATTATGAGAATGGCATTGTGTCGTTGTGTGAGCTTATCACACATAAAATACAAACACACAAACTGTTAGCACAACACAATCAAAACTGGAAAAAAATGTTCAAATTGAGCGGCTTTTGTAACGTCTTTAAACAGTAGCATAAACGGACTCTCACCCGACTGATAGTCGCTATTAGTCTAAATTCATTACAGCTGCTTCACAGTGGACTCGAAACAAAATGCGTGTAAATTATATATACTTTAACAATAATAAGTTGTAAGTTGCTTTGTGCATTGCGCTTAGGTATGCTTAATGCCAAGTATAAAAAATATTAAATTATTATAAAGGCTCCATTTAATAAAGTCAACAATTGATTTGTAGTAATACGGGAAATTAATAGTTTATTTAATTGCCAACATACACTTGATAGGCAGATTTTTTTAATTTTTCCACTGTACCAATAGATAAATGCCGAATAAGAACAGCATTCACAACAACAAACATATACAACACTTTAATACGAAAATCTAACGGTTGATTTGCACTTTTGTTATTGTCAAAAAATAAAAGAAACAAAAATCGTTTTATGGCCGGGTGTAACAAAAAAAATTCAACAGAATATGGGATGCATTTGGTGTGGCCCCATCACTTCCTTTTTACCTCAATCCACTTCTTAAGCTCCTTAATGGTTTTTGGGTATCTGTATTTATATGCCAGTGTCAGTTTGGCACATCATTTGGCCGACACAATGGTAGCGGCTGCCTCCCTTTGAGCCGCCGCTGGTCGCGCTTGCATTTTGATGGTGGCAGATTCCGAGGTTCGGATGGATATGGATATGGTCACTTATCAGGCTGATTGTTAGTTGCCTCGACCCTTGCTAGGGCTATTTAGGCAGCATTGACTCGACGTCGTGACGTCTGAGCCGCCTGGCATTTGACATGCGCTCGCATTTATGCAACATTATGCACAGACTTAGTGAAAAGATAGCACCATCCTTAAGCCCAGTTTTACATTCATTATAAATATTTGGCCTTGTCTTGTTGGACACGCGTATGGTGCGTGCTGGGTGGGCGTGTCATTTGCTTTTGTTTGTGTTTACGGAATCGATACGATCAAAAAAGTTTCCAATCAGATTAATAGACTTACGCGATGTTTGCTTTTATTTACGACATATTTGATTGACATAAATTTGTGGTGAAACATGTAACGTGTTCGTGCATTTAAAACGAAAGTATTTTAAGCTTACTATTAATAATTGAAGACATGTTTCTATGATAAAATATGGGTAGCAAATATTTTTAATTTTTGTTTAACAAAGTGCTTGTTAGGGCAAATTAGCTGAAGTGAACTTAAACTAACAGGAGGCATTTTTTTTTATTCGGTCAAGTGGCAGTAGAATTTGAAGTCAACACGCTTTGTTGCTTGCCGTAGTGCTTTGTGCCCACACATTTTAAGAAGGAAATATCGATGTGATTACATGAAAAATTGTTTTAAGTAATTACTCTCAGACAATTACAATGCTCTGTACTTGTATACCATCAGTTGTAAAGCAGAGTAGATACCAGCTTTAATAATACCCGAAATCCCTACAGCAATTTTGAAAACTTTAATCCGCTATATTACGGAGCCTTCTCAATTACATTTCCTGTGATTTGTTTTCTCCACTCCACCGGTTGTTGTTGTGTTTGTTCCAACTGCTGCAATGCTGATGATGGGCTTTCCATCAATTCTATCTAATTTCTCATGGTGGAATCATCGATTCATCGTTTTGTGTTGCGCTGTGAATAACTGTAGTAAAAGAAGTAGAGAGCAACTGAAAAACCCGGAGTCAGTTGGTGTCCGCCTGCCATCCATGTTGACGTGTCTACCAGCACCAGAATCGCCCCTCTTGGCATACCTAGCAGACCAATCAATCCATTTCCAAACCACTTTGCCTCACTACCACAACCCACCGGTCGTGCTTTAAGGCCACATCTAAGCGGTTCAAATATATTTACCCCTGATTTGGAAGCAAAAACGCGGCATAATTGCCATTTTGTTCGTTTCGACTGCAAAAAATTTAAGTGTGTGGGAGGGCAAACAAAGAGAAAGGGAAAGAGAGAGTTAGATATAGATATATTGTCGAGATATAAAAAAGAGAGATAGTAGTACTACAGAAACACAAACAAAACAAGAAGTTAAAGTCACCAAAAAAAAAAAAAAATAACCACTTTGATAGCATATATGTGGTAATGTATATGTGCGTAGTTGTTTGTAAATAATTTGTGTTTTTTATACAGGCATGCTTTTAGTTACATTAAAAACTGACATATGAAAATTGCATATATTTATTTAATAATTCAATCATCAAACTTTATGTGAATATAATGTACATGTAGAGATATCTTATTTATACCACTGTATGCGGATTCGAATCAACTTTACGTATAAATGTTTATATGCTTGTGAGCTACGTGTTTGGTATGTGTTTAACTTAAACTGGGTACGAGTTTGGTCTTGGGATGGAGAAACTCTGAGTTTCAATATGGGTGAGTTTGGCCCGCAAAACAATCCCAGACGGAATATGCAATTATGTATCTTTAAGTTTCTGTTTTAACATTTGCAAACTTTTTCTCTTCACTCGCCCATTGCAATTGTAGCTGTGTGGTTCTTGTTGTTCGTATTTTGCGCCCAATTGCTGTAAATATAAAATTGCAGCAATTTTTCTATGGCTTGACTCGATTGGAGTCGACGACTCGACATCGTAGCCTGCCTTACTGCCAGTCAGGGCAGTGACTTGGACAGCAACTCTGGTGGTATGAGTCTCGGCGGGAAGCTAACAACCGCCCTGTGGGTGGTAGCGGGCTCAGTTATTACGAATTGCGGCAAATTACAGTTCAACGACAACATGGCGACGTATTAAATTGAAGTTGTAGTTCTCTGCCGAAAATTTGCAAATCTGTGGCCTTATGGAAGATGTCTAAGCTGTCATTTTATCAGTAAAATTAACCCTCACGACTGTATACCGTTAACATAATTAAGTTGTTTGGGACACACCTTTTAATTCATGTAAGGCGGTCGTCGTTTATAGAAATAGTTTAAATATCCAAAATAGTTAGTTGAAAGCAATGGGCATTAAATAAAGATTTAGGCCTTGGCTATAGAAGTATTTAGAGGGAGACACTATGAGAGTTAAAAACGAATTAAGCCAGAGTGTGTTAATTACAATATAGCTACAGCATATGTTACACTCTCATCAGAGCATTTTCAAAAAACACGACCAGAACTGTTTGCTCTTAGTTGAATATAGCTTAGGTTAAAACATAAAAGACCTAGATCAATGTAGATCAAGATCTATACGTACATGTAGTCAATTTTTATGTTCTGCGGTCAGGTAATTTGAATTGTATAAGTAAGTTTTGTTAGTACACTTCCGTCGAATTTTTGTAATTGAGTGAAATGAAATGTGCACAAAGTTAAGAGCTTCGTTTTTATTGACTGTCTGTCCTCTAATAATTTTAGTTGTTCTTTGTTGAACAGGGGTGGGGCTTTAAATGGATGTCTGACGGACAATTCAAAATTTCGACAATGGATGATTTTGCAATAATGCTTTATCTCTAATATTTAAATAGAAAGTATATTCAAGTATGTCAAATTTAATGCTAATGTTTTAAAAATACCTAAGATGTTAGACAAGTCTGTATATCCTAAGCGACTGCGATATCCTTTGAAATAATATAGTCCTAGTGAAGCTAAAGTTAAAAATGAATAATTTTTTTGCCACCTTGGAAGTATGCCACATATTTTACAACAATTTCAAATTTTTTGTCGACCTTATTACAATTGTGATGGCCTGGTACTTCAACCTGTTTCATGGAAAAATCACACATTTTTCTTCTGAGAATAAACAGAATATGTTATTTTTCATATAGATTTTTATTTATGACAATTTCTTGTCGGATAGCCACCATGCGGATATGCTATGTTGGTTCGATGGTTTTGAAAAAAAGGTGGTCCGTTTTATAAATTGTGAAATGAATTTCCTTTTCGTCTATTGCAAGAGCGACTGCACAATGTTGTGTTATGGACGATACAGCGATACTGCGACTGCAAATGCTGCCGGCACCGATAACTAATCGCAGATACATAATTAAATTACAGCGTTTTAATTTCTGTAATTAGTCACGACTTTAGTCGCCGCAGAGTCCGTTCGGAGATGGGGTTAGGACAAGCGGCTTAATTTAAGATCTTGGCGGCGCCATGAAGGTACCCTCCAGTGAGTTCAAAATAAAGCACATTTGCATCTAAGCATTCGTATCTGTATCGACTTGGCACAAGACATTGGCTAAGTTGCAGCCAGCTTCATTTGTTCGATGACTGTACATTGATATGGAGACAAGAAACCGGATTTCTATCCTTAGTTTTAAGTAACCAATCGAATCACCGAAATGATCTATATAATACAAATGTGGATAATAAATTGTATTGTATATAGTTTGACTTTTGCATTGCGTGTTAAAAAATAGCGTTTGTGTTTGGGAACGTAATGAGGGATGGGTAGCGGCTTCGGGACAGCGCGTGCGCATTCACATATAAATTAAAGAAACGTCACACATAACAGACATGCCACTGGCAACTTGATTCATGAAATTTGCGAATGCAGAAGCAGCAACAAGTCACAACAGACCACTGTAAAGTAGCTCTGAGCCGGATTTCGGGCAACGCAATGGTCACACACCTGGCTTCATCATCTTGATCATCATCGTCGTTGTGAAGACTCATTCAGGCGAATTTAAACACCAAATAACACGGTCGAAGAAGACGTTAACATTGCAGTCAGTATTTTCAAGTTTTCACAAATATTGGGTTAGCTCAATGTAAAAATTATAAGATGAATAAGATGATGTAAAAATTATAAGATAAACGGCTTAACTTTGGGCCAGACTTAATTTCTGCGGCTAAAATGCAACAATTGCAGTGGCTGGTGAACAGGAAAAGCATCACGTTACAAAAATTTAAGATCTGGGGTATCGCCGCAAAATCTACATACAAACATATCCAGTTGCTTCTGGTACGTGCGTGGGTTCACCGAGATCTCCATCCACACGTTTAAAGAACAGATCAACAGGCACACAAGCAGGTACTGTGGCAGGCTCTTAAGGCACCGCAGCTCACTTTCTAGACAACAACTATCCGTCCCTCTACATTCAGTCAAAAAAATAAATAAGATGTCGATGGATATACATTCATTCATTCTATATATTTGTATTTCTATTGAACGTTAAAGTTTAAAGTTTAAATGCAGGTAATGCACACAACACGGAATGGCAGAAACACACTATGGATGTACATACATGTGTGATAAGAGCTTTTGTGCTGGTTAAACCTTGAGGGTATTATATCCCTTTGTTCTCTTTGTTACCCAAACAAAATAATTAGTTTTCATATTTTTGTTCATGTGTGCTTGATTGTTGATATGTGTATATTGCACTTAGCTACCACATTTGGAGGCAGAACCAGTTCCGGGAACCTCCTACTCAGTGAAATAAAAGCCAAAAAAAGTAAGAATGTTTCAACCGGAAGTGTCCAAATAGAATAGAAGATATCCTGAATTCAGATGTAAGTTGTCGTTATCGTTGACACCCCAACACATACATATATTATATCATTATACACACCAACAAAAGCACTCCGCAAGCAACCGCTTTACTTAGCGGCTGAGTTTAGTCTTACTATGGAAAATAAATTACCAAAGCACAAGGTTGTACATCTTAGCTTTGTTTTGAAACTTTAGCGCCATCATATTCTATCCTATCCTGGTCTAGCTTTCGCTCTTATAGTTTGCAAGATATGTTATCATGAAATATAAACCAATTATACCATTTGCCAAGGCAAGCCACTCAAATGCTGCTCTGTTAATAAGACGACATGCTTATTAAAGGCAGAGCTTAAAAAGATTCGCGTGCCTTGTTTAAGTGGGCACAGGCAAGAAACCAATGCTATAAATTACGCACATAAGCCAATGGCAAACTGCACAGGACACACACTATCTGAAAGATACTTTTACTCATATTTCCTAGGGTTAAGCTGAATGAACGATTTGCGATAGCATCAGCCAGAAACCAATTTTCTAGCACAAAACTTTGCAAATCCGCTTTGATCCCCATATGAATGTCATAAAAAATTAAACGGCTACCGAAAACTTCAGCTGGTGTCGCAGAATTTCCGCATCTGGTCAAATATTTTCCCATACTTTTGAAATCCACTTCGCATAATTTCGTTCCCCACGCTCCACGGGTTAGTCTTCTATAAGTGTGCATTTAATTTTGTTCAAGTATATTTAAAAAAATATATTTATATATTAAAAAAACCCAAGTGGAGGACTTGCTGACAGCTTTTTGTTTGCCTTTGTCAGTTCGACACGTGACGAGTGAGCTCTGAAGTTCGCACCCCTCGTCATAGGGGTTGTGGTCAGGGTGGGTACTGTTGAAGGGGTGTGGCAGTAGCTTATGTTGTTGCAAATCACAGTGACAAGATAATAAATAAATATCAAAATATGTCATAAAGAGATTTTCAGCAGAGCCAAACTGACAATGGAGTAGTCGACAACTGGTGGAGTGTCAGTTGTTAAATGTTGCTTGCTATTTTTCGCAGGTTTTCACATTGAAATTGAACATAAGGTGTTGGTCGACGAAAAAGGGCAACTGACTGTGTCTGTGTTTTAAGTAAAACTGAATTGAAATTATTATATAGTTTTAAATTAAGCTAAAATCTAAAAAAAAAAAAAAATTTTGACATTTTTATTTATAAGTTTTCTAATTTTTAAATGTTAACTGTATCTTATTTTTCTTATATTTTTATCATATAGTTTACTTGGGACCAGAATATAATAATTACATATTTAAATGATTCATCGTAAAGGTATTGTCAGGATACGAAAAATCGAACAGTTTGATATTCAGGTAAATTTTGAAACAACGTTTTTTATTGTTCGCTAATGTCAACACGGTAACTAAAAGTCGAATAAAATCACAATTCGAATTATAGCCAACAAAGTGCAAAACATACTCAAACACCAATCATTTATTCTGGGATCAATAGAGCTCTGTATATGATTGTGGTTGTTAACCCTAAAAAAAGTTAAGCGATTGGAGGAGGGGGCGGCAGCATAGAACACAAAAATAGTTACCAACCCTAAGCAATGGATATCAGTTCAAATTGGAAATGCTTGTCATATTCTTCATCTATCTGCCCTCACATACCCGCAATTCATTTCTATACACGTATACATACTGCGTATTTCATAAATTATTTGTCACAATTAATTGAATTGTGTGCTTGGGTGTGCGCTTCAGCAGTAAAAACAGGTTACTTTTAAAAATGTGTTGTGTGTGCATTTGGCCAGAAAGTCTTACAGATGCATTTACACATTTCAGTATTTTTGTAGAACTTTGTCACCACTAAATGTAGTCGCGTGGTATGGTGGGTGCAGTACACGACCAACCGATGTAAGTGTGTATCCGCTGCCACAGACTAAGGGGACAAAAGGATAGGCCATCCATCGTTCTGTCCTGACAAATAATATGATGAGATACGACATATGTGCAAACAAGTTTTCCTGCATTTTTTCAAATAATTGAAAAGCTTATACATATATGTACATATAAAAAAATATATATGTATCTATATATATGTATATACAATACGATGATAATATTCTTGCCAATTTAGCAGCCCCTTTAGCTGGCCGTTAGATTTGCGGGGTAATTTAGAGGCCAATATCCTGCTGTGAAATATGCGCTGGTTTCCGGCCAGACTGCGAATGATGTTCACTTGGCTATTGTTCATCGTCCTTAGCTTGCATTAGGCGTTGGATTTAGCGCTCAGAAATGATTTATGATTATGACAAATTGGTGGCGGCAAGTGAAATCAATGCGTGCACCGTACATGGAGTGGATAAGCAAAGCTTATAAAGGCGTCTGGGCTGTTGTAACTCACGAAAAAAAGAAAATGCTTTAAGAGCGAGAAAAGTATGTGGAACTCTTAAGAATCTAAGGATTTATAAAGGTATGTGTGTGGCATTGAAGCTATTAAACAGATTTAAAAATGACTTTTGTATCACACATTCAATTTAATTAAAGTACATATTAGTAATATTTTCAAATTTAAATAAGTGTTTTGTAATATTTAATACATATACATACGTATGTAAGGCATATGCATACTATTTTGTTGCAATGTGGATGCATAGTTAAAGGCAATACTTTATGCAGTAAGACTATTTCCTTTATAGTTGAATTGCTTTAAGCAATTATATACATCGCATCCATGCATGTTAATATTAAAAATCAAACCCAAATACTTAAAGCAAATTTACGAATACCTATATACTTTATATAAAGAGACTTTACTTACCAGCGAATGCTTGGTGCTGTGCAGCAATCAACTTTCCTAGTATTATAGACCGGGCCCTACACGATTTCAATTAAAAAGCCTTGCTCTACGCACAGACTTAAATGCAACAAAAGTTTAACGAGGCATTTCAATAAAAAATTTTGTTTTATTTTCGACATTCTATTGACGGTGTCTGTAGATCTGATAAATACAAAAAAGAAATCAGAATACACTCATTAGATTCCAAAATCTGAATACCGAATGCTGAAAAATAAAATTAGAAATACGACTGAACACATGCAATTAATGCTGATAATAATCAAATAATTAACTTTCTTAATTGAAAACAATGAAAATAGTTTTATGTCTTTTTGCTAGTGCTGGATCTGGAAATACGCGGGTTTGTTTTGGTAACCTTAACACTTAACCTAGAGCGACGCACTAAGGCGGAGGTTTCTAATACCAAAGAGAGTCCATTAAATGAAAGGTTCTTTATAAACACATTAAAGGAACACAAAAACAATGGCCCTAACAAAGGCGAAGGCACATGTCCCTCTATGAGCTGCTGTTTATTACATAGTGTTTCGGATCGAAATATTTGACCGGCTGCAATAATAAAATAGAAGAATATATAATTTTATCCAAAAAAAATAAATAAAATCGATGCCGTAGGGCAGCTATGCCATAAAAATGTGATATGGCCTTAGGTGACCGTTTGAATAAAAACCCTTATACACATATACACGTACACACAGATTCAAACCATGATGTTTGAACGGCATATGCATTAGAGGAAGGCAGAGGTAAATGGACGGGACGTTGGGAAACCGGCAGCACAGTGCGGTCCACAAGGAAGCAGACGTAAGCAGAAATACAATAAATTACTTGACGAAAAATATTGATAAGGTGACACACAAACATACGACCAGACTCAGACCCCGACATAAGATGACACCCAGCTGATCGCTGTCCCTTGCAGTCGGTACATAGAATTTCTGTAGCGTTCTTGACTATTATTGCATATGTCGACTTCCTTGTAGGCTCGACAGTGTCGCCATAGATGACGTATAATCCCGTGACGGTGGCCAAGTAACCGTCAGACTAAAATGCAATGAGTTAAATGAAGCAGGTAAGTCCGGATTCGTATGCTGATAAGAGTCTATGAAGGTGAGTACAAGGTACAGTGCAACACACCTTTTATTCCAGTACGGCAAGGTTTCGAAAAAAAGGTAATTTAAACTTTACAATAAACAAATATATAGTTACTTCTTTCTTTCTTCAATAAACTATTATAGTTAAGTAAACTTTTATTAATTTTTTTATCCTATTAACTAAATGATGGTTGACTAGCAAGGTGAGAGAAAGAAGAGCGCTGCAAGGGTCATTATTAAATTATGTAATAATTTGGCAGTCTCAAATCCAATTACTTTAAAACTAATTAGCTGCGGACTGAAATTGATTGGAGAGTAGAACCAGGTGAGCGAGTTGTAGTATGCTCATAAATTATAAATTCAATTTGATATTCAAGTGGCATAGAGCTGCAGAAATAATTCCCATGATCGAGGCAAGGCACAAATCACCGCCTTTGGGCCACAGACTGGGGCCGTCCGTAGTTGCAAAGCTTTTCAAAGACCGAAATGTACAAATCAAACCAATCCAACTCAAAAAATGCAAATAAAAAGAAAATTTCTCAGCACGTTCGCACAGCTCATTAATTAAATAAGCCGCCAAGTAGACAAACAATGGTTGAAACCAGCAAAACTGCCTTACAAATTTGCTTTATGGGCTTAAAATGAGGAGCTACTTCTATTGACTCGGAGCAGGTGACAACTCATGCAATTAAGAAATTTATAATTCCCTACGTTTGGAATGAGCAGCCAATTGGCGTCAGAAACGAATTAAAATTACAGACAACACGATGAATATATACGTACATAGATGGATATACTACCTCTGAGAGAGTGCAGACCTCAGAAATAAATAAAAGTTAAGTTTTATATCATAAAAATCGTTAGAAACGTGATTAAAATCTGAGAACTGCTCCTAGTTATCCAAAGTATACCGGAGGCGCCACAAGGCGACACATATCGCACCACGAACGTGTCCACGTTGCGCATGCGCAGCTACATAAACACATTTACAGGTACAACTAAGACCGCAGCCAGAGATATACCGTTCAAGCTAATTGTCTTTGGAAGACATCGTTGGTTGTTCGTGTATACATATTGTGTCGTGGCTGTCATTGTTTGCCCGCAGTCTTTGACAGTTGAGCAATAATAATTGTCAAAGCCCTGACTTAAGTTGACTTATCGCTGGAGACTTCTTAAAGCGCTTCTTTAACCATTCAGAGTCAATTAATTTGTCAAAAGTAGCCGCTGTATGTATGTTTGTTTATTGAAGTCGGCGCCAATATTCTCAAGGGACAGTCTTCAATATCAATTAGCGCACCTCAACTTTCAATTATTCAACTTACCACCATCCGCAAAACATACATAACATAAAATAAGAATTGGCTTTTAAACATGCTTTTGAATTTAAAATTGTTATATTAGGTCTGCCGTCGAGATTGTTTGTATTGAAGATTCTTTTGTGAGATTTTTGACAGTTATCAATGTTTAGTTTTACAGATAGACACACATTTTAAGCAGACAGAAGAGATGAACCTTGAACTGTTAAATTCGTAATGTGGAACTATTATCTTTCGATGAATTGCGACAAACGATGTCAGTGTGTGAAACTGAGCCGAGCACTAATGTGCAGAAAAATTGCACTGGTAGCTATAATAAATTTATAAGCTTAGAGATGGGGTTCTACGCTAATTAATTGGAAATTTCATAAAATGTCGTCCAGTAGTCAAAGTATCTCGGATGCTTTCAATCAAAAGCTTACTATTACATGTTTTTGTACACTTGCAACTGTAGCTGTATACATTTGTAGCTGTGTCGTTATCAATGTCAGCTTCAGCTACCGAGCCGTCCATGTTTGCTGTTTGCTGTTAGCTCCTGGTAGAGCGCTCCAATCTCTTACTTGGCTAGCCGGCTTGAGCTGTCGATGCTTGATTGCTAATTGCAATCCACGTTGTCACCCGTCCAGGTCTATTCAGCTGATTGCTAGCGACATAGGCACAGGTTCAGGATCAGACTTGAAGCTTTGGGCAACGAGCCAGTTTTTAGTTTGTTGTTTTCACAGAAATGCGGTCCGGGCTCACTACCGCTATCAACTGGCAGCAAAAAACTGCATTGTACTGTGGATTAAATGTGTGATACGTTCTGCACTTTAACAACTTAATAGTCAATATCCATCTAGTGCTGTTTTTGTACATGTGTGTTTGTGTACGTATGTTGAAGTTCGACAGCATAAAAAAAATCATGTAAGGCGTCAATTTGGAAATGTTTAAGTGATTTGTTTACACGTGGCAGCGTCTATTAACGAATTTATGGTAAACAAAAGGGAAGTCATTTGTTCATCGCTCAGCCCTACCAGCCTTCCCCTGGCTGCCCACTTCATTGGGTAATGGGGCAGCATTGTATTTCGTGTATCTTATGCACCAGACCCGACAGCAGTCAGGTACACAGAAAGATACACTTCATAAAATATTAATCTGCTGATTTATTTTTCTATTTTCCTTTTTTATTGGAGGGCATGTGCCTGCAACTACAACACCAATATAATATACACGAAACACTGCAGCATCCAGGTCTCATACTGTTTATGTTGCACTGTGAGAAGTGGAGATGTATATTCACATGTGTAAACATTTAAATCTATAGAGTGGTGTATTAAAGGGCAAATAGATATGAATTTTTGTTATGGATTTGGTACCATTAGAAATAGTTGGGCCAATTTCATTTTTCTTGTCAAACATTTTATTTGACACTAGAC
The DNA here is from genome assembly GCA_004143845.1 of Drosophila lacertosa. Lineage (NCBI taxonomy): Eukaryota > Metazoa > Arthropoda > Insecta > Diptera > Drosophilidae > Drosophila > Drosophila lacertosa. Next base: position 8,601 of record SCDZ01000557.1, on the reverse strand, counting down.
TTAGATGTATTGTGATATATTGATAAAATGGATATTTATAGATTTTCACATTAAAGAAATTTTGAATTATCTTTATCTATTAAATGAAAGGTAATTTAAACTGCAGGCAATTATACGGGGTTCTAGCAAATGCAAATTGTTTCTCATATAAATCGCGGCATTTAATATTGACAGGCGTGGCTAACAGCAATGTCAAATTGTCAAATTGCCCACGAATTACAAAATAATTTCAAGGTTCATCGTAGTCATGAAATTTCGGTTATACCCGCGTAAATCGAGTGAAATGAAATATTCAAAATTCTAACAAAATAATAAATATAGTGGAACCAATTTAACTGCCTCTGTTCCGGGTTAAACTCAATATTTGCATAAATTGGAGTCGCTTCGCGTGATTCACGTGCACGAGCGACGGAGCATCAAATGCAGCCAGTTACAATTTCAATGGGTGGGCAACTTCGCTATTCTCCTTCCTAGCAATATGTCTTACGCTGATGCAACCCTTACTGAAAAATTCTCGGACTTGTTTGTTTATTTAAGCCGTTCGCTGTCAGTGTCGCCAGGATGTAATCCTGCGGCAGCGTGACCAATTAATTTGATTGTAAAATGTGAAATTCGTATTAAAATCAAATACAACAAAAATGACAATGCGTATGACGGGAATATTAAAAAGTTGCGAACAGCCACAACGGCTATGATCCACCCTTAGAAAACACACAGACTTTTGCTCATCCATTGTCATCTTTTACCGACTTTAAAGTCACGCACAGAGTTTGCGCAATTTTTATGATAATTTCTTGCTACGATTGGGCTGCTGCCGCCATTGCTGTGGATCCCATTCCTATGCAAACACCCGGAGCGAAAAATAGAAAGGGTACAGGGATAAGGATATTTTACGTTTGCCTGACGCTTTCGTTCTTTAATAACAATTGAATGCGCGGGTTTTTCTGTTTGATTAAACTGATAAAATGTGACGAAAAAAGGCCGTATGCATTTATTTATTTCGAGCTTTACATTTATTATGCCCTGTCATCGGATACAGGCATCTTGTCATTAAAAAAAGTCCACAATTGAATAGCTGATTTACATATTTTGTAAGTCCTTAAGGATTTGCTCACCGCTCGAATCTGACCACCTTCATATTACACTTTTAAAATAGTTAATCAGTTTTTTCCTTAGAAAAGTTCGTATGCATTAGAAGATAAACGTGAAAATTAGCTAAGTTTTGTCTGAGTTATATAAGTCTAAAATTCAGAGTTCAGAGTTTCAGAGTTGTTTGTATAATATATGTACACAGTCGGGAATTACTGACTAGACAATTTTAACTTGATTATTACACGTTGTAAATATATTTTGTATTCTTACAAAATCTCTTAAGTTTTAATGATTCCGCAAAACAACTTAAGAGATAAAAAAATCGAATATTTTATGAAATAAAATTTAAATTATAGGTTATAATATTTCCATGTAACGAAATTCTATCAAAGGCGTGGCCTTATCTGGTTGCACAGTTATAAATCGCAACTTTTTTTATTATAATCAGCTCAAGGAGGGTCGAAGATAGCTTTAAAGAAACTCGACAACATTGCAAAAATAAGAAAAAGTTTCTCAATGCCAGAAAGTGATTTTAAGCTATATGGTATATTACATAGGTGAAACAAGCAAAAACAAGAACGCAGATGGAGAAAAATTGTTTTGTACAAGACGTATTAATAGCACTTATGCAGATAAAAATGATTCTAAGCTTTAATATTGAACGACAAATCCATAGCTTTAAGTGTAACTACACTTGTACTACACCCCTTTACCATAAACTGTTCGCTCGAGGCAGCAATTATTTTTGAGCATGGTCATTAAATCATTCATTCCGAGCCATTTAATAATTTTTGCAATCACTGAATAAAGCATAGAGAGGCGTGTGGCATGGGAATAATAATTCATTAGTGCCTAGAGGAATACCGCCATGAACACAGCTCGAACAGGCCTCATAAATGCTGTGCATCGAAACAATAACTTTAATAGAAGCAGGCTGCCTTCGAAATACTCCAAACTGACCCACAATGGCACTTGCCGAGGTGTATTTCGTTCGAACATTCACAAGGGGATGGCAAAGAGTTTCTTGATAGGTTGTTATGAACAACGAAACTGTGCAGAAGGTCAAAAATGATAAACGGATATAAGGAAAGGATATTTTTTTGTATTTCGTGTCCTTTTCCGATTGTTACGAGATCTGCCATTGTCGGTAAATAATTGCAAGTCGCATTGAGGCAAGAAAATGCGACTCCGGTTCGGACTCTTTCTGATTGCCTTTTAGAGAGGGCGCGTATACAACAATTGCAGGCGAAAAGCAAAAGAAAGAACTTTAAGCTGTCAATATTTTGACTTTTTCTGCCTTCTTTTGTGAAGTGGGCGTATAATTAATGGATCGGGCGTTTGCAACCGTCAATGGAAAAATATTGCGAACGTGAATGTAAAGGGGGTTAAAAGGGTTCAAATACGACCGAGTCGAACTCGATTGCTTTATTTATTACAAAATGAATTGAATGTCATTCGGGTGGGTCGAATATCATATTCCGGCAGAGGAGCATAAAAGTATGAAAGCACCGCATTGTGTAAGATGGTAATTGGGAATTCGCGTTGTTAGAGAGGTTGGCTACAGGATTTCCTAATAAATATGTTTATATCAGACCCGACTTCTGACTTACAAGGTAATACATTTACGCACATAAGTGTTCGGCACTGCTAAGTTAAATTCCAAACATATTGTTTAACTTTACATTATTAAGAGGCTAACTATATCATATTTGTATATGATTAGTTGAATAAAGCGCGCCACTTATGATATTAAATTAGATATTCAAATATAAATCATAAATGTTTACCTTTATAAATTATAGTCTCATTACATGCGTTACATGTGCGTGCTGTCATGTATACAAAGCCTTATAACACAACATACAAGCATGCAAAAAACACATAAAATCGAATTTCATATTTCTTATTGATCGACATTAGCTTTTCGCATCACGTCGTTTCGGTCGCGTCGACGCGCCCACATAAAATATTGCCACCACTCTAAAGGGGGGCAATCATAATCACGCATTTAAATCATAAATTCATGATTATTCCCCACACTATCGAATTCCAAGCAGGGTCGAGTCACCGCTCCCTCCAGACATGTTGGTTTGAAACCGAACTGGAATTGGGCAGTGGTCAGCTCCCATAAAGCGGAATCATAAGAATTTGATATATTATGCGACAAATAAAACTGTTTGTCTTGCATAACAATCAGAAGACATTGGCAGTGGCTTTCACTTAACAAAAGAGATTCAAATGTATTTCAAGCATGCAACTGAAATTTGATTTGATTACACTTTGCTGCAATATTTATAGTAATATTTTTAGAATTCAAACATTAAAGTGTTGTACAGGTGTGATTCGAGTCATCACAATTCTTTAACATGATTGTCATGTTTTTGCAGTTAGTAGTTAAATTATATGCTATGTGTGGTAACAGTGTTGATTGGTTTCATTTTTGTATTACATTGTTTATTTGTTGCTGATAATTTCATATTTTTATTTGTCTGCCTTGGATAGTGAAGCTTCACACTGCAATAATTGTCAATTGTTTTGCATTTGAATACATACAGCCAACAGAGCGGAATATTCTATGCAAAATAACTACATAAATTATGCAGTTATTATGGTTAACATTATTTGGCACTAACAAGCGGTCGACAGAAGCATGACAACAAAAGATTCGCTTCAGCGATGCATATTTATGAGCACCATAAGGGCAGCAGTCCACAGGTGTAGAGTAAAGAAAACTTAATGTAGAGAGTGCAAGTGTGTGACTGTATGGTTTAACAATTTGCAGTTGACCAGTGTCCAGCATACGCATAAATTCTTACAACTCCACTAGGCCGCCATGAGACCAACGTGTTTAGTTATCTCTTTTCATACCGTGTACCCAAAATACAGTTAAGAGGAGCTTGAGAACTTCATACATACGTATATGTACTATGTACAAAGGCCAGTCGTACTTACAGGGTATCTACTGCACGAGTCAAACACTATAACATTGTTTTGTGTCGCTTTTGTTGTGCTTGTGGCAGAGCTATTGTTGTGGCAGCCGCATGTTGCAGCATGTAATTTGCACGTCGGTTTGCAAAACTAAAAAACCGAATGTGAATTGAAAATAAATTACACTAAAATTATTGCAAAGGTTCTATCATAAAGTCTATTCTATAAGACGCATAAGTAAGCACATATTTGCCTCACAACGCCTTTTCTATTTCTAGATATAAAATGAGCTATCAAATATACATATATCTGTCCTGACGTAATCTGAAAATTAAAATACTATTATACTGAAATCAATCTTAAGAGAAAGAACACTTTCCATAGGTTTGTGCTCATTGTTTTATATTCTTATATTCGTGATGCCATGAGCAAACAAATTTACCACATACACGAATTTATAACGCCAACTTTTCTCATTAAATTGTATAATGGGTGGCATATTTTAAACTTTTTCGACAATAACAACATTTTCTCACCTACCTTAAGTTGGCTTAATAGGAATAGGCATGGACACGGAGGCTGCAAGCTTTGGTGAAGGCAATGCAGTAGTTTGGAGAAGCGCTCAAGCGGCAACAAAACTTAATTTCTATTCATTTGCTGAATCACATACACACACAGGTAAATGCGGTATAGGGGGGTAAGATTTGATAGGCTGAGAGGCTCCCTCAAGTGCAGTCATATTGGCAGCGAAAATTAAGGCGAAACTTTTGTCTTCACATACGTGAATATAATGCCACGACAGAATGCATAAAATTAAGAAAGCTAAAGGTAAGCAGATTAAAGAACCTAGTCATGGAGAAATGGGAGTGTGGAAATAGGGTTTGAAGTGAGCAAGGCGAGTGGGGTCTGGCAAAAAATAGTTTTCCAATTAAACTTCATCCTTTTGCTTTAATTTACTGGTTTCATGCTTTGTCGCCTCTTTCAACCGCAGCAGGAGTCAGCAGTAACAACAACAAAATCAGTCTGCAAAATCCCATTTTAAAGTTTTCCATTTTGCCTTTTAATTTTTCTGAAGCCCGACAGCGATTTCTTTTGCTTTTGGTTGAGCATTTGCAAAGTTTTGGGTGCAGCCTCTTGACTGCTTCAAACCCTTTTAGACGGAGAGGGCAGGTGGTTGAATAACTTTGATTTTGGATGCATCTTAGGATAAGTAAGATTAACATTACGAGTACACAAACCAGCAGCTGCCCAAATTGTATTAAGTGCATATTCCAATGGAAGATAAAAAAACTTAAAAGGTCTTCAGAACGACAGCGATGTCAACGGTCAATGGTAGCAACGACAACGATGACAAAAATGTGAACATTCTTCTTCCAGAATTGTTTCATGTATTCCAATATTAATTTGGTCAATTTATATTTTATTTGGAATTTTTAAATTGGTAACGTTTTTAACCCAAAAACATATCTCGCTAACCCATCGGAAGCAGACTGGCTTTGCCTTTGTAAGTGTTTGTTTGTGTGCGAGCTAAGTGGCTTAAATGCGTGCAAAAGAGGATCGTCATAAAAAGGGGATGGGAACTCCACACTCGGAAAAATAACATACTTAATGGGATAAAAATGTAATTATATAATTAAATTAAAATAGTGTATGTTTATAATATTATAATAATAATATAAATATAATTTTAAATAAATAACGAAATTAAATAATAACTTAAGAAAACAATACGATCTTGACTGAACTATTTGCTTGTGCAAATTTCTCGAAGTGTTTTGCTAAACTTCTCCCACAACACCTTTGCGCAATAAAAATACGATATATTATGATATTGTTGCCCCTCATGCGTCCCAGTGCCCAGCGGCATATGCATCCATCCGTCTAAAATAGCCCCTGCACCGTGTCTCCACTGTTCATTCTGACCGAACAGCGGCCCGCAAGTTTGAGTCTAAGGCACCGAGTCTGAGGGCTCATCTGTGCTGTGTACAGTAGCAGGCCAGATAAATCAATGTGTCAACACCTCTTTTTGTGCTGTCAGTTTTTTATGGTTTTCGATGATATTTCGCCTATTGTCATGCCGACACACGCAGCCGATGGCCAGTTGTCTGTTGCCACCACTTTTGGGGCTGTGTATGTAACCATTTGGTTAAATCGCACTTGTTCGGTTGATGGTTGCTATTTGCACCGGCCAGAGTTGCTCGCTTGCACATCACTTAGGTCTTTTTGCTAACGCGCTCTTTGGTTTTTACCACAAGAATTATGTCTCACCCCGCTTCCCCGTCCTTTATTCCAATAATGAAACATTTCGAGCGATGCGAAACATTCGCAGCCACTGCAAAACTGCTGCAACTGGATCAATTTCAGTGGCAAACGAGTCGTCATCAACGTCGTATCTCCTGCCGTTAAACAAAAAGAGCGGAGAGCCAAAGAACAGACACCGAAGACCAATGTTTTCGAAGCTCGCACATTGCTCGTTTTGTTTTGACCAGTGCTTGCGAAATTTGAATTGCCTGGTTTTTAGTGAAGATTTATGGCAGGCTCGTTAAATTTTATATAAAATAAAACTTTTTAGAAAATCAAAAGACAAGCAAGCCCGCAGTCTTCGCCTAAACTCATTCGATGCTTCGATTGACATGCAAAACGAATTAGGTGGTCATAAATATGTTGAGAGTCAAGTAAAAGACGCTATTTTTGCAAACAAATTTCATCAAGATATGCAATTATTACAATCTTACAATTGGATAACGACCTCGATCAATAAATTGTAAGTATACTGCCGGGCTACTGAACTTGCTGATCTTTAGCGGCCAACGGCCAATAAAACAAAAATAGCTGTGTGATGTTATTTTGGATAATACAAAAAATATATATGTCAAGAATAGCACAATTTGTTAATTAAACTCTTTTACAGGGATGTTAACCAATTACCAATTACTTTCGAAGATAACGACTTGGAAGGAAAGGAAACCATATTTATTCCAAATATAGTTAAAGAATAATAATATAATAATATTTTGACGATTTTTACAAGCCTCACAAACTCTACAACTGACCGATTTAAAAGCTGGTAGTTTACTTTACTATTAACTTAAGATTGTATCGTCTGCATACTTTAATAACTATCTCAATTTTTAAAGAAATATTGGTTGGAACGATTCAGTACTGTTTCATATTACTATTCAATGAAATTACTAAAACATTACATATTTTATTTCCGTAAAGTAATATATGTATGTATAGTAATATGTAACTAACAGTTTATTATTACCTACTTAAGGTAAGATAGTGAAATTATTTACTGAGCTATGCTAATTAACCTACTTGAAGACAATTTCTACATTTATAAGATAGATTCAAAAATTGGACTTCAATGGGTTAAGGGCTACAAGCGGCGCCGCGGCGACTTCCGTTTGTAGTCCGAAGTTGCTTCAAGATATGCGACTGGCGATTAGCGGGTTAGGCAGCAAGCAGTTGGTTTATAATAATTCAAAATATGTTAACAAAACGAAGGGAGAAAAACATTAAAAACGAACATGGAAATTATTGTTGGGTCAGGCCAGTTGAGGCTGATAAAAGTTTTTCGATAGTAGAAGTGAAAATGCCACAAACAGCTCATTACAAGCGTCAAAACAAATTTATGCAAATAACCGCCGGTAGGAACAACAACTAACAGTTGGAAGAGACTAACCATAGTCCAAGATCGGACACTGAAGCCTGGTTCAAGCAAAAATTTAGACGAAGCTGCACGCTGCCTGCTTGGAACTTGAAGATGTGGCAATTAACATTGCGCCGTACGTTGAGCATTAATCATTTTAATCGCAATTTATGTGTCGTCGACGTCGTCAACACTACTTGACACGATAACGACGGCCACAAAACAATCTTAGCATCGCCCCGCTATTTGGGCCACATATGAGCGCTAAATGAGCAGCAGGCTCGAGATTGGAATCGAAGTGGGAATCGGAACAGAAGAAAGCCAATTTTTGAATTGAATTTTTCGCGGCATTTTCGGAGGGTGTTTCCAAAGCAAACATCGCACACACATTCTACCATACTCTCCCTCTTCTTCCGCGGCCATTCATTTATCTGGCCATCTCATCAGCTTTCAGTGTTTTTCAACGTCCAAGCCGTCACAAAGGCATTTGCTCCGATCAAATTATGTTCCACAACCGCTCGCGTTAATGGTTTCGGCAACGAAAAAGATTTGTTGAATTACTAAACGAATTTTATAGTTTTAAGGTTTTATTTTAAAGGTTGGAATAAACACTATTTTGTGGCACCTTTAAAAGCTGCTAAAGACTTAGTTGCGCGGAGTGCGTTTATTGCAGAAGGCACATTAGAATAAAATGTGAGAAGGAAAAAAGCAAGCATTCAGATCAACCATGCACTGCATAAAAAAAATTGGCTTTCTTCTGTTACGATTTCCACTTCTATTCCAATCTCGAGGCTGTTGCTCATTTAGCGCTCATATGTGGCCAATGTTCATATGTGCTAAGATTGTTTTTGTGGCCATCGTTATCGTGTCGAGTAGTGTTGACGACGTCGACACATATATATATATATATATATATATAGTATGTA
>SCDZ01000556.1:0-95849 GCA_004143845.1 Drosophila lacertosa | reverse complement strand
ATATATTTATATATATATATATATATATATATATATATATATATATATATATATATGTATATATTATATATGTATATATATATATATGTATGTATACTATTTAGGCGTAGTTATACGTATATATATACCTTATAATATATGTATATGCATATAGATATTGTATTTAAGCATTTTTTAGGTATTAAACGAATTGTATTTTTAAATGAAACACAAAATTAAAAAAACTTGTTTATATATATTTATATACGCATGCATATGTATGTATATATATATGAATATATATGTATAAGCATCCTCATATGATGTATATATATATTTATATATATATATATATATACATATATATGATATGTGTGCAAATTGAACAACAAACAACCACAAAACAGAAAAAGTAAAACAAAAGTTTAACATCAGCAACCAACAACAAAAACAAGTTTTTCTTGAAGAAAAGTAATGAAAACAAAAAGCAAGAGAAATAGCAGCTTACGTATGCAAGCTCTAATAATTTTTAAGTCTTTTGAAAAAACAAAACTAAAACAAAACATTAAAAAAAAAAACAAACAAAAAAACCATTATTATTACCAATATTATTATTATGATTATTATGAGAATATGCTGAAAAAAATCGTGAAGCAATTGTGTATTGGGGGCAGCCAATCTGAAAAAGAAAGTAATGAACCAACCACTCAACCAACCAACCAACCAACCAACAAATCAATCAACCAATCAACCAAACAAGCAATCAATCAATCAATTTACCAACCCAAAAAAGAGATGAAAAAAAAAACAAACATCAAAAACTAAATAGAGAATATTAAAGACTAGCGGCGATTTATATATATATATATATATATATATATATATGTATATATGTATATAAATATATATATATATATATATGTAAAATAAAAAAGAGAGAGAGAGATAAGTCAAAGACAACCTCATTATATAACAACAACAAGAATAAGCATGAATTAAAAGCAATCCATTAATGTAACATTTACATTTGTTTATGCATATGTTCTTATATGCATAAGCATTTGAAATGCGATCTTTCAATCCATCAGTAGTGCATAGTTCTACACACACACATTAACTTCTGGCAATATTATATATTTTGTATATATATACTATAACGCTTTCTTATCTATATCTATATACATATAGATAGATTCGTATGTTGACAATGTTTTGAATTGTGAACAGTGCACATCTCCGGCAACTAAAGCCATCAATCAATCAATCAATTTATCAATCAAGCCATCCATTAAACATTACAACACAGATCAACACACACGAACACACTTAAACTTTGTACAAATTCTTTCGTTCACTCATGTTTTAAATTTTTGTATAGAATATATTTCATCAGCATCAATCAGTTTCAATCAGTGTCTGTTTGCCACAAAAAGCTCTAGAATTGTTAAGCTTTTTTAACAGTTCGTTGTACACATTTTAACACACATGTTTTTGTTAGTCGCGCTTCAACACTGTATATTATATTGTATATTTGTATTCTCATTAATCTAATAACATTCGCAAACATTTTGTAACTGGTTTCCTATTTATTTATTTACTACTACATTTATGTTTTGTTTGTTTTTTATTTGTTTGTTTAATTTTTTTTTACGCCCATCGAATACTGAACAAATAAAAGAAAACAATGGAATTTTGTAAATGCTCTCAATTATTTATTTCAACACTCCCATTAATACATATATATATATATTATACAACACTAGCATTCATAGTATAGTACAGTTGTGTGTCCGTTTCAATTAGGCTTCAGTCATTCAATTGGGTTGTATTGTCGTCTGTAGCAGTTAGCTTTTAACACTCGACACGAGCCGCACTTGCTGTATACTTTTTTGGGCGCCAAGCAGCGGGTTCTCTCTCTCTCTCTCTCTGTCACGCACACCCACACCCACACAAATACACACTAATACACGGCATTCACACGCGCGCATTCGCCATACGGACAGACGTGTAGATATATTTATATATATATTTGTATATATATACATATACATAGTTTCAATATGAAATATACATTGCCATTTATGTATATCTCATAGCCCCCAACAACTTAATAATAGTAAATGATGAAGAAACAATGATAAAATGCAAAACACAAAATAAACACACACACACACACACACATATACACACAAAATTCATATGTGCATTATTTAAACAATAGAAATAACAAATAAGAACTATGCAAAAAAAAAAAAAAAAAAAAAAAAAAAAAAAAAAAAAAAAAAAAAAAAAAAAAAAAAAAAAAAAAAAAAAAAAAAAAAAAACCAGAAAACATAAATGAAATTACAAATAATTGAAATTGATATTGATATTAAAATACACTTGCAGACAATGTGTAAAATAAGAAAGTTTGAATAAACAAAAAACGAAACAAAAACGATTAAGTAACAGTAAAAGTAATAATAAAAACCAACCAACAACAAGCAACACCAATTAGCAACGAGTAGCATATACGTAAATTATAATGTAACGAATTCTAAAAAAAACAAACAACAGCAACAGCGAGAGAGTTAGCGAGGGGAGATCGAAAACGTCGACGTGAGCGAACGCGAGGGTTTTATAAGTAGTTAGCTAGGTACAACAAATTTAACATAGTAAAACACAGACACAACACACACTTTTACACATACATACGAAATGTCGCAAAATTCGAAGGCGAGTTTTAAATACTTATGTTTAATTAAATTTAAATGAAATGCACGCAATTTGATTGAATTGTGTTTAATGTTAAATTCTTAAATGGAAAAATATGCACTGCTTGCCGCCTTTTAATTGTGCAAGCAGTGCACAAGGGTTGTCCGCTGTGTAAGGAGGGGGGAACGCAATGGAATGAAACAATTACACAATTTTGTTGTATGTTAATAATTAGATGGTGTCCTCAATTAATCTTTGTTTGTTAATTGTGCCTGTTTTCATGTTTTTATACTGTTTGTGTATTTCACTCTGTGTGTTTTTTAAGCTAATTTTTGTTAATTGTGTACAAACAAAAACAAAGAGTTATATCAACGCTTCCAAATAGACCTGAAGAGTACTTCCAAAAGAATCACATTGCAATGAGCACAAATATGTATATAGCAATAAACACGCATACACACACACACACACACACACACACACGCACACACACACATATACACGCAGACAGACACATACTAAAGAGCAACAATTACGAAACAAGACTTGGAGATAAATAACAAAAAATATAAGCTAGTTAATACTTAACAAATTTTGTAGGGTTAGCACGACGAGGCAAGCGGCGAGCCGAAATTATCTACTTATATATAAATATACATGTATGAAACAAGCAATAAATTAAAATGAGAACAAATAACTACTTCAACAAAGAAAAAACAAGGAAGCAAAGGAGGCGCAGATTAAGTAAACAAAGAACACCAATAACGTTATATTTAAATGTCAACGGATGTCTCCGGAACCAATTAATCAATGCAAAATAGAAAAACAGAAAACAGACAGCACAGACAGACTGCATAAGAAAAGAAGAAGAAAGTCTTTACTAATATTGTGTATATAATGATAAAGATAGAGAAGAAGACATCAGGTCAGGCGTGGAGTTTGTTTTTTTTTTGACTCCATGCGTGCGCAAGTTAAGTGTGTATATAAACAACATTTATATATATATATATATAAGTATATATATACTATATAAATGTATATGTACATATAGTTATGTGCACGCCTATTACATAGAGAGAAGGTATAATGAAAACAAATAATTGAATGTATTATAAAAGCATTTTATTATTTATTTTTCGGCTGTCGGCTTTCCCCTTTACACATTGTTTGCACGTTTTTTCAAAAAAATATAAAAAATATATTAAAAAAAATGAAAAACAAGTAAATCAAATAAAAATAAAAATAAAAATAAAAAAAGAGCAAAATGAAAAAGCAAAAATATATAGAAATGATTAAAACGTAAACAAACAAAAACAAATTGCATTAAATAAATTTAAATATATAAATTTTTAATATTAAACTAATTAAACAGCAAAAAAAACACAAAACAGCAACAAAACAATAATAATATAAAACAAATCACAGCAACAACACCATGTTTCAACATTCTTTTTAACACAACAACAGCAGCAAAAAACATCAACAATAATAATAATAATAACAACAACAAATCAACCTTAAAAAAAGAAGAAAACGTTTTTTTTTGCATTAATTAAAAATCGTAATTGCTTTTCTTAAGGTATTTGTTTTAAATTCTTTATTGCTTACTCAATTTTTTGCTGTTATTGTAAAACGAAAAACAAAAAGTTGCCGAAAAAATGCGCAAACAATTTTTTTATTTTTAATTCAATTTTTTTTATGTTTTTTTAAAATATTCTTTTGGTTTTGCTTAAACCACAAAAGCTGCCTACGCATGAAAAACTGTTTTCTTTATTCGCTATGTAAGTCGGCAGTTGGAAGAAGAAGACTTCGAAGCTGAAAGAAAGATAAATGCATAAAACACAACAAAAAACCAAAACATTTTACACACACACACACACATGTAAACACGCTCAAAGTCTTGTAAAAATAATAAACACGTGAAAAATATTTAAAATGAAATAAAAAAAAGCAAAAGAAAATACAAATAAAAACGTAAATATTAAATATATATTGCATTTTTGGTTTCAACAAGAGGACGAGGAGTCAGTTTTTTTTACACACTTTATACACACACACAAAAACACACGCAAAGCCAAATTATAAAAATAACTATAAAATAACATAAAATAAAATCAAAGCAATTAAAATAGTGAAAATCTTAGCTAAAAAAAAAAAAAAAAAAAAAAAAAAAAAAAAAAAAAAAAAAAAAAAAAAAAAAAAAAAAAAAAAAAAAAAAAACAACAACAACAATAAAAAATCACACACACACACATATACACACATTTAGCATAAAGATGCATTATACAAAATATGTGAAAGTTTAACACACACACACATAAACACATTATATCTATATCTAAAAATATTTATAGTAAAAATAATATTTAATATTTACTAAGATGAAAACAAAAGCAACAAATAATTAGTGTAAGAACAAATGCGCAACAACAACAACAACAAAAACTAAAAAGGCAATGAATACAACAACAACAACAACAATGAACGAAAGAAAGAAAATGTTTATTAAAAAGAAGAACAAAAAAAATAACAACTGTGTTTCTACATTCTACCAAAAAAAAAAAAACAAAACGAATATATTTGATACCATTTTTTTTTTGTTTTTGCCATATTTATTTTTACAGAAGATACCTAAAGCGAGACAAAAACCGTAAACGAAAGCAAACAAAAAAGAATTAACAAATTAATCAAAGAAACTCTAACAAGCAAACAAAAAAAAAAAGAATACAACAACAACAACAATAACAAAAGTTATACACCTGAAAAACGACTATCTAAATAAAAGAGAAGGTTGGTTGGTCCCCCGTCTTCTGCTGGCTTTGGTTGTGTTTAAAAACTTATCCCAAAAACAAAAAAAAAAAATTTTTTTAAAAAAAACCAAAAAAAAAATAAAAGAAAAAGAGATCCTTTGCGGCGGATCCTTTGTGTTCTTTTCGCCGTCCAGTTTTTCTTACTTACAGCGTTTAGGAGTGAAACAGGGCTGTGAGTGAGAGAGGCAGACAGTGAGAGAGACAGGGCCAGGCAATGGGAGAGAGTGAAAGAGAGACAGGGCGAAGAGTGAGCGGGCGCGCGGGACTAAGTTATGGGCATGAGGGCGGCAGTGATAACGGTGATTACCTACCCCATAGCCCCATTGCCCCATAGAGCGGCGCCCCCGTACAACAATTGCTTCACATTGGTTTCAGCGTTCCACAATTGTATCGAGGTATTTTTCTTTCACACAAATACACACACTATATATTTTATATATTTATACAACTATTATCCTCTACACACACACCAACACACACACACATACACACATTTATACATATATCTTAGTTCACATTAAATCACAAAACATTTAATATTTTCCCGTAGCGATTCACACAATTTTGTTTTTACCTCTTTTTTTTCTACACCCATATTACTATTTTGGTTATTTTTGGAAAAAAAAAAAAAAAAAAAAAAAAAAAAAAAAAAAAAAAAAAAAAAAAAAAAAAAAAAAAAAAAAAAAAAAAAAAAAAAAAAAAAAAAAAAAAATTTAAATGACTTTTATTATAAATTTCGCTAATGTTTTACTTCGCAATCTTTCAGGTGATGGCGACGAGCGGCCACCACGCAAGAAAAAATCACGTGATTCTAATGGAAGCAATGTGAGTAGATCCTTGAGTTCAAATAAACTTCCAACTGGGAATTGGGTTAAGACACAAACTGACTGGACGACTAGACACGCATTCGCCTTCACTGTGAAATACTTTCAAATTGTACTGTAATTAACTTAATGTTTAACATTTTTAATTCCTTTAAATCCATTGAGTTACAGTAA
Source organism: Drosophila lacertosa (assembly GCA_004143845.1). Lineage (NCBI taxonomy): Eukaryota > Metazoa > Arthropoda > Insecta > Diptera > Drosophilidae > Drosophila > Drosophila lacertosa. Next base: position 89,368 of record SCDZ01000556.1, on the reverse strand, counting down.
TTATTTTTATATGTTTCCATGTTCAATTCCCTTTCATATGGGACAAAAACCTGATTAATTGCAAGCTAGTTTATCCTCACGTTTAAATTTGACAGTTAAATTGTTTTATGCAGTACATCATTTAATAATTAATAAAAGTCCATTTGAATTCATTTAACTAAATATCTGTGCCCTTGTTACTCTTTCTCTCTTCTACCCATGCTCGATTCGGCGCTGTTTCCTTTTGGTTTGGCGACAATCCTCCAGGTAAATAATAACGCCAGCCTGTCTGCCAATCTGCTCGGCAACCTGCCGACAAGCGGCGCCCTGGCGCCGACGGTTCATCAGATGCAGCTGCAGCTGGAGCAGGTCGATCAAATGCTGGCGTCCGTGGGCGCTGCGCAGGCCTCGTCCTCATCCCAAATGGGTAAGTCAAAATCAAATAGCATTTTTTTGTATTTTTGTGTGCGTGTTCCTTTTTGTGACTAACTGAGCTCAATCAATGTTTATCCTTTCGCGGCACGTGCAGCTAATCTGCTGGGCAACACCAATCCCATGGCAGCGGCGGCCATGCTGAACAACAACAACAACAACAACAGCAAGTCGGCGCTGGGGGGCGGCTATGCGGGCGGCGCAGGGGTCATGATGCATGCGGGCGGCCATCACAAGAACGGGCTGGCGTCGGGCGTCAACGAACTGCTGGGCAGCACCGCTGGCAAGACGTCCGCCGCCGTTGCCGCGGCCGTTGCGGCCGCCTTCGGTGCGGGCTACGGCGGCGCGGCGGGCGCTGGTGCGGGCGCGGGTGCGGGAGCGGCGGGCGCTGGTCAGGCTGGCGGCATTGGTGGCATACGGATTGCTAGCAATCTGCACAAGCATCCCGAGCTGAGTGATCATCATGCGGCGCTCACGGCGGTGCTCTCATCGACGGGCGGCAGCGGCAACAATAGCAATATCAACAACAACAACAACATCAACAGCAGCAACAACAACAACACGGGTGCACTGGGCGTGGGCGTGGGCGTGGGCGTCGGGGATGGCCTGTCGAGCGCCTCGCTGGCCGCCGGCCTCAAGCAAATACCGCAGTTCGATGATCCCGTGGAGCAGTCGCTGGCCTCGCTGGAGTTCAGCGCCTCCTCCACGGGCAAATCGTCGCTGACGGACAACTTTTTAATGGCTCACCAGGCACATCTGATGCAACAGCCCGGCAATCAGCAGACGCAACAGCAGCAATTCGGACTGCAGCAGCAGCAACAACAACAGCAACAGCAGCAGCAACAACAACAACAACAACAGCAGCAAATGGACTACGTGACGGAGCTGCTGACGAAGGGCGTGGACAGTGTTTCGGCCATGAACGGCAATCATATGCTGAACAATTCCATTTTCAATCTGGACATGGCTGGCTATCAGTCAAACCAAAAGCAGCAACACGGCCAGCATGGCCATCAAACGCAGCAGCAGCAACAACAGCAGCAGCAGCAACAACAACAACAGCAGCAGCAGCAACAGCAGCAGGCGCACAACAATGGCTACAACATGGCCGATTTTAACTTTGACAATCTTAGTATCGGCCCAGCGAGCATGGATCATGTGATGCCAATGGCGGCTCTGATGATGGGCAATGCGGGCAATGGCGGTGGCAAGTTGAAGGATGCTGATCAGCAGCAGCAACAGTTGCAGCAACAGCAGCTCCAGCAGCAGTTGCAACAACAACAACAACAGCAGCAACAGCAACAACATCACCACCACCAGCAGCAACAGCAGCAACACCATCATCAGCAGCAGCAGCAGCAGCAACAACAACAACAATTGGCGCAACAACAGGCGGCGGCCAACAAAATGTTAATCATACCGAAGCCCATCGAATCCATGATGCCCAGTCCGCCGGACAAGCAACAGTTACAGCAGCAACTGCTGCAGCAACAACAACAACAACAGCAGCAGCAACAGCAGCAGCAGCATCAACAGCAGCAGCAGCAGCAGCACCAACATCAAAAGGTGATGCCGCCGCAGCAATCGCCCTCCGATCTAAAGCTGCACGGCAATATGCACTCTGGCTTCCAGGCGTTCAAGATCGAGCAGAATCTGAAGAATGCCAGCTCGTGGTCGTCGCTGGCATCGGCCAGCTCGCCGCAGAACACGGCGACGACATCCAGCAAGGCCAAGCCGGCGATGGACTCGTTTCAGCAATTCCGCAACAAAGCCAAAGAACGCGATCGCCTTAAGCTGCTCGAGGCGGTCGAAAAGGAGAAGAAACACCAAAAGGAGGCTGCCGAAAAGGAGCAGCAGCAGCAACGGAAGCATCACAAGTCCTCCTCATCATCATCATCGTCATCTTCAGCCGCCGCCGCTGCTGCTGCTGCTGCTGCTGCAGCAGCTGCGGCCGCTGCGGCATCGGCTGCGGCGGGAACACAATTGGCTGCCGTCGCAGCGACAATATCAGCCTCAACGGTGCCTGTCAATGCGTCCAGTGCGGGCGGCAACGGCACTAACAACAGCGGCAGCAACAACAACAGCAACAACAATAACAGCACCACCACCAGCAGCAGCAATAATAACAACACCAGCAACATCAACAGCAGCAGCAGCAGCAGCAGCGGCGGCGGTGGCGGCGGCGGTGGCGGCAATAACAATAATAATACCAGCACCAGCAACAACAACAATAATAGTAATAATAATAATAATAATAATAATAATAACAACAACAGCAGCAGCATCAATTCAGGCATTGCCCTCGCACAGTCGCAGGGCAGCGGCGAACGCGAGCGCAGCAGCAGCAGCAGCGGCGCCACAGACGTCTCGCGCATCGGCAGCAGCAGCGGCGGCAACAACAGCAGCAACTCGGCCAACAGCAACGGGCCCGGCAGCGCTGGCAGCGGCAGCGGCGGTGCGACCGGCGGCACCAACAGCGGCGGCAGCGTCAGCGGCGGACACTTGGCCAACGTGGGCAGCAACAGCAACAGCGGCGGCGGCGGCGGCGGTGGTGGTGGCGGCGGCGGTGGCGGCGGCATTGGCAGCGGTGCGGCCAGTAGCAACAGCAACAGCAGCATGGGCGGCAATATGGGCACCAACTCCAACAGCCAGAGCGGCGGCAACAGCGTGGGCACAGGCAGTGGCAGTGGCGGCGGCGGCGGTGGCGGTAGCAGCAGCTTAGGCATCGGTGCTGCAACAATTGGTGGCAGTGTGCCCGGCAACGGCCACCAGGCGGCCAGCAACGCACAGACGCAACATGTGGCGTCAGCGGCAGCCGCTGCTGCTGCGGCCCAAGCAACAGCGGCTGTCACTGCGGCGGTGCTGACCGCATCGCCACTGGGCGCCATGGAAAGTGGACGGTAAGTAGAGAGCGCCCACAAACTACTCCAGACAACGGTCACACTCACAATTGTTTTCGTTTTGGTTAATGCAGGAAAAGTGTGCACGACGCACAGCCACAAATATCGCGCATGGATGACATTAAAGCGTCGCCGGGCCAGGGCCAAAACTCACCAGCCCAACAATCGCCGCAAGACCGGGCGGCTGCCAAGCGTGCCGAGCAGCGACGAGCCGAACAGGAGCGACGCCGGCGCGAGGCGGTAAGTAGACGCAACATGAAAAAAGACAGGATTGTTCGCTCACTGTTAAGCATAACATTACATTTTGAGTCGATAGATACAGTTGGGCGCACATTCCTGGCGTATTTGAAAACATAGCATATTCAATTACTAAATTCAATTGTATTTTTATGCAGATGGCTGGCCAAATTGACATGAACATGCAGAGTGATCTTATGGCTGCCTTTGAGGAGACACTGTAGGTAACGGCCACGACGGCTGCGTCGTCCATAAATACCAAAAGTAAATCCAAATCGAGCAGCGTTGCCAGCAGCAGGCACTCTCACTCTCACTCGCATTCGCATTCGCATTCGCGCTCCCATTCGAGTTCTCATTCGCGCTCCCACTCGCGATCCCACTCGCATTCGGACTCTCACTCTCACTCGCATTCGCATTCGCATTCGCACAAGCGGCGTTCGCACAGCAGAAGGCATCGCGACTAAAACGTGCACTTGACAGCGGTAAGTGGAAGTGAGATGAGCGTTGACAACAGCATGCATGTCCAGGCTGGCAACAACAAAAAACGGCAATAACAACTGAAAACTATCTAATAAAGAAAAACAAGAAAGAAACAATGGAAAGATAAAACATATTAGACGAGCAACAACAACAATAACAACAACAACAACAACAAAACGACGACAATTTAACAGCAACAACAAGTGTTAAACATAAGCAATGTTCTAATTAATTACAAATACGTTAACAATTACAACTACATACATAGAGTGCATACGTACATACGATAAGAGTGAGCGGGACAGAAAGAAAAAGAGAAGAGAAGAGAAGAGAGAGCAAGCAACTACACACATGTACATACACACACACACACACACACTGGCGCACACACGCACGCATATATGCATGAGTGTCTGTATTGTGTAGCAACAATAACAACAATACTAACAGAAAAAGGCATATTTCCTTTGGTTACAAAAAAACAACAACTACAAAAACAAAATAGAAATCTATATATATATAGTTTTTTAAAAAAAACATTATTATTAATATAATATTACTATTATTATTGATACATTGTAATATTGATTATTGATTCGTAGGCGTTTAGGTTCTAATTTTAACATTAAGAGCAATTAATTTTTTTTATACTTGTTAACTAATTTAATATGTTAAGCGCATAAAACAAGAAAGAAACAAATTTCCAACTTTAATTGACATTTTAATTTATTTGGCTATCGCCAAATCACATTACGCCCCTCGCCTAGCCCCGTCCCCAGCCCCTCGCCACGCCCCCGCGCCAAACGAAAGAAAACTTTGTTAATTTTATGGCAACTTGTAAGACAGCAGAAGATGAAAAGAAAACAACCAACAAAAAATGTAATTTACCACTTGTAAAATTTAAATATATATATATATATAAATATATATATATATATAAACATTCACACACAGACACACACATTCATGTGCATAGTTAAATACACACACACACACACACAAAATACACGCTATACCTATATATAAAAAAAAATTAATATATATATATATATATGTTTAAGTGCAAATTTAGTTTTAAGTAGCAACGAAATTTTTTATGTGACGCGCCTAAAACAAAATTACAAAATAATTAAAAAAGAAATACAACTTATTCTAAAATTCTTGCAGAGTGCGTGCGTGTGTGTGTGCCCACAAAACAAAAAAAAAAAATGAAAAACTTAGAAATTGACAAAAAGATAAACGAAACAAACAGAAAATGAAAATGAAATGAAAAACATCACAAAACTAGAGCACACAAATCAAGTGTTTAATAACTTATAAATTAGCTTACCCTCGATATAAACACACACTTATATATATACATATATTTATGCATGTATGTATATAGGTGTGTATGTGTGAGTACCAAAGCGTGTACGGTAAAACTATTGTCTTCTATGTGAAATCAGAGAGCAATTTTGCGAGCCTTATAAATGTTTAATTTGTTTTTTGTACTCAAATGCTACGTAAAATATGTAAAATCGTAAATCCAAACTACACACACACACCCACACATACACATAGACAGACCAGATACAGAGATACACACTCACACACACACACACACACACATATACAGATACAGATACAGATACATATACATATATAGCCTATAGCTGCCATAGTAATACAAAGATGCTCAAATCACTGAGAATGGAAGAGTTAACAATATTGAAAGCGTAAGGGGGAGTCACTTTTTCTACTGCAACTACAATTTAAATACAACTCGAATCGTAAATAATATCAATAATAAACGCAACCACAATGCAAGAGGCGAAGGAGCCAGAAATTATTTATTTTTGTACACTTAAAATTAGGCTCGGCATATAAAACCTAGAATCAATCAAAGTCTCTTAATGCATTTGCTTGGAACAACAAAACAAACAAAAAGTAAATAGATATCCATCATCCATGAACTTCCACTACGCTCTTCAGTTGTGCGACTGGCATATGTATATATACAGAATAGGCATTACGACCGATATTGACCTATACGTATGCACAATCCATAACCAGACCAAGTACACGCTCCATGCAAATAACATTTGCTAATAACAAAAACTAGTTAACTTCAACACATTACATTAAAACCAGAAAAGCTTAAAAAAAAAAAAAAAAAAAAAAAAAAAAAACAAAAGAAAAACAAAAGAAAAACAACAAATTAAAATTGAAGAAATAGGAATATTACAAATTAAGCTAATAATAAATAACCTTGTGTAATACACACAATGTTTAGTAAAAATTTCCAATTGTATAGCTTAGTTTTTAGTGTTCGATGAGCATGTTTTAAATGCACTGTACGCGGTTGTTGATCAGTTTTTCTCCTTTTTGATTTGATTGTGCTTTTCTTTTTTTCTTTTTTTTTTTCATTGGCCACTAGACGCAAAACATTTGCATGTGTCGATTTGTTTTTGTACATAATGATGAGGCGGCCAGTAAATGTATACATATTTTTTTTATGTGTGCGTGCTTGTGTGTGTGTGTGAGAGAGAGAGAGAGAGAAAGAGAGAGAGAGAGAGAGAGAGTTCTATTACGTAACAACTTTATTATTATTATGCATACCTACTATACATAAACGTATAAAAATACATATATATACAAGTTATGACAGCACAATCCCCTCCAACGCAACACGCCCCCCGCCCCCTATGTTGTTATACCCCCTTTACCGCAAAGGTCACTTATATTTGTGTAAATTAGCTTTTTTTAAACTTTAAACACTATATATATATATACACTTTATATATATATATATATATATATATATGTATATATATATATATATGTATACATTACTATATATATAAACATTTTTTTTGTATAATTAATTTTAGCATTTAAATAATAAATGAAAGAAAAATATCAATAAAATATATATATATATATATTCACATATATATATGTATATAATGAAAAAAAAAACAACAAAAACAGAAAAATAAAATAAAGATACAAGAACAAAAACAAATAAATGAAAAACAGTTTTCCTTACTACATACATACATATACACATATACATACATCTGTAGTACATTCATCCTTTTAAACGATTTACGCATAGTTATTATATTTTAACAGCCCCGCCCATAAATGGATCCTTGACACAAAACTATATATATATATATATATATATACAAAAAAATATATATAAAACTGTAGCCTCAATCCAGGCTCTGGCATTTTAGCAATAAAATTGTTGTCAACATTTTGTTAAATAACTTTGAGGGAGCGCTAAAGAAAACACCCATGTAATATATTTTAAATAATGATGTAAACAAAAATCAGTTTAGTAAACGATTTAGCCTTATACGAATACATAAACAAACATAATACTAAGATCTAAAACGAAACTAAACTGTAAACTTACGAAACTAAAACTAAAACTAAACTTAACTTGCAATTTAACAACAACAAAAAAAAAACAACAAAAATCGATGCGAAGCGAAGAGTAAATGATAAATTTGAGGATGAAAAACAAGCGTGAACGAAGCTGTTGTTTTTTAGCCCTGCATGGGCTTTAGCGGTAGATCTTAATTATAAAGTTGAAAATGCAACACGGAAAACAACATTATTAACAATTTTTAGTAAGCCTACAATTAACGAATGAATTAATATTTAATACATATATTACCTTTAATGCGTACACTTAGTATTAATGAGAAACAAAAACGGAAACGCAAAAAATAAAACACTAAAAAAAATAGAAAAAACCTAAAAAAAAACGTGAAAATAAAATTGATAAAAATATATATAAACTGCATGAGTTTTCTATTTTCGGTCTGCGAATTAATCGCTGTGTCTAGACAAAAGCTGAATGCTACGTTGACTGCAGCGGGGCAGTTAATGCCGTTCGTACAACAGATGGCGCCACAATAAGATCGTAATTGTATTTGAGTTTAACTGACAATTGTTGCCTTGACAATTGCTGCATGCTGCGAAACACAAGGACAGCTTGAGGTTTTTGCTATTTGGTACGCTAGGTGGCGCCAGTTTATTATAAAAACTATAAACAATTGTTTTTAAAGGTATTTTTTATTACTTAAAGATATGAAAAAAATGTCGCTTAGATATTATTGATGTTGTACTATACAGTCGAATTATTGGGTATACATTTATATATATATATATATTAATTAACTGGTAAGATTTTGCGAGAATCGCTTAAAGACTACATTTTACAAACATATGACGTATACGCGGCGTTGTACAGCTAAAAGCCCCAGAACTTAAAATACTTAAACTATTTAAATTGAAAGCAAAAAAAAAAATGGCGAACTTAACTAAATCAGCTAGGAACTATAGCAAGTAAGAGTGTGTGAGTGTTTCAGTGTGTAGACGAGTAGAAGAAACAGATTGAAAGTATTCACAGATTAGCTGCCCCCTTCTCGAAAGAAAGAATATCAAATAAAAAAACTATGTATAGGATATGATGTAGAAACCAAACGGAACAGAGACTCGCACGCGTTCAACGCAACAAGCAGCGATTGCCAATCGATTGGTTATCGATAACACGGCATTGTCGGTTATCGACGCCTAAACAGCCACCTTGGCCGTAAAGGCAGCCAACTGCGCCTTCAGCGCATCTATCTGGCACAGCAGCTCAATATTCTGACGCTCCAAATAGGCAGCCCGTATGGCAATCTCGTCCTCCTTGATGCGGCGACGATCGCGCGACTTTTTGGCAGCCGCATTATTTTTGCGACGACGCTCGTAGTAGGCGGCATCCTTCACCTGGCTCATGCCGCCGCTGGCCGTGGCCGCCGCTGCGGCTGCGGCGCCTGTGGATGCCAGCTTCTCAAAGTTGCCCGCATGGGAGTCACAATCGCTGGACTCTTCGGCGGCGGCGCGATCCTCGCTCTCGCTGTTGTTGTTCGAGGAGCTGCCCTCGTTGACGCTGCCGCTGCGCGAATTGGTGCGTCGCATTTTCGGATTGGTCACGGTCCGGGCGCCGCCATTCGAGCTGCGTATCTGCTCCAGCACACGCTTCCGATACTCCGTGTAACGCTCCACGCGCGGATTGTCCAGCAGCACATCGGTCGCAGCAAAGTTGGCCGCAATCACCAGCGGATCACGCGGAAATGCCTTAAATGGACGCGTGCTCTTCGCACTGTCCGCGCCAGCGCCAGCGGCTATGGCAGCGGCCAGCGGCGCTGTGCTGCTGGTGGGCGTGCTGCTGTGACTGTTGCTGTGACTGTTGCTGTGACTGTTGCTGTGACTGTTGCTGTGACTGTTGCTGCCGTTCTGACCGTTGCCGCTGTCGTTGGCCGCGGCGGGCGGCGACTGCGGCGCCTCCAGCACATCGATCTGCATGGTGCTGGCATTGCTCGCCGGCCGCGGCGATATTTCTGCGGAGACTGCGGCGGCAGCAGCTGCCGCTGCCGAAGCGACTGCAAATGTTTGCAGCAAGCTGGCCGTGCTGCTGGACTTGGACGTGGCCTCCTGCTTGATGTTGGCGCCGTAATACAGCGCAGGATAAAGCGAAGCGAGCTGCTGCTGCTGTTGCTGCTGTTGTTGCTGCTGGGCGACAGCCGCCTGTGCGGAGTAGAGCAGATTGCTGGGTATGGCGGTGGGCGAGGCGGCTGGCGAGCCGCTGCCGTAGCTGTAGCTGGTCTGGTAGGGCGAGGGCGTCTTGCGCGGCGTCTCCACGCTGTCGCAGCGACGCGACAAATCCAGCACCTCAGCGGCGGCAGCTGGTTGCTGCTGTTGCTGTTGCTGACTGAGCGCGGCGGCTGCTGCTGCGCTGCCCAGCAACTGTTGCTGATAGGCATAGGCTGCATACAAATCGACCTTGGGCAGGGCCAAGTGCGTCGATTGCTGCTGCTGCTGCGAATGATGATGATGATGATGGTGTTGCTGCTGCTGCTGCTGTTGCAGTTGGTGCGACTGCTGCAATTGGCTGTGGGCAAGCTGATATTGCTGCTGTTGCTGTTGCTGCAGTTGCTGTTGATGATGATGATGGTGGTGGTGATGCAGCAAAGGCTTGCGATCTAAACACACAGAGAGAGAGAGAGAGAAAGAGAGGAAATTGGGTTAGTTGATTGGCAGACTAAAATCGGGGGGGGGGGGGGGGCGGGGCTTAACTTACCAGTCTTTAGCTCAAAGAACTGCCCAGCCAGGAGTTTCTCGTGCATCAGCATCTTTGTCTATCTGTGTGTTGCTGTTGTTGTTGTTGCTAATCCAAAGCGTTGCTCGAATGTGTTTTGATATTGCTGGCAATATATATAGATATATTTGTGTTGGTGCGGTGTGCGTGTCTGTCTGTACGCTGACGTTGTCGAACGTTAACTGACTTCCAGACGGCAGCCGGGCCGCCTTTTATACGCCGACGCAGCGGCCGTTCGCTTCATTCATTTACCGTTGCACGCCGAACGCAAAAGCAATGGCCGCCGGCAAGCGGCAGGTAGCCGCTGTGGCAAAGGCAAAGGGGTGAGTCTATCGTTCGCTCGCTCGCTCCCTCACACACACACACACACTCTCCCTCTCTCTCTCTTTCTGGCTTGCGCTCTCTGTCGCTCCTGGTCGAGGCAGCATCAAAGGGTTTTACGAGGGGTTGTTGAGGTTTGCTTGACCCTTTTTCCCGAATTTCTCTCGTTTCGCTAGTTTCCCTCTTTCATTTTCATTATTTCATCTTCATCTTCTACTTTTTGTCTTTTTTTTTTTTTGCATTAGTTTTTATGCAGTTTTCGCGAAATTTTTACTCTTTTTCTGCATTGTTTTTAGCGCACTACAATTTCGTTTTCTTTTCATAATTTCTTTTTCGGAAAAAGGGTTTTTTAAGTTCTAAAAAACTTGGGTTTTTTTCAGCCAGAAATCGGTTTGAAATAGTGCATGGGAATTGGACTTGATAAATTGAGTGAAATCCATTTCGGATGTGATTTAGTTGAACATGAAACGATTTTCACTCATATTATTTTTCCTATTTAATTTCGTCAAATACTTTAAATATACATTTTATTTATATTTATATAATATTTCTTGCAACTGATAGGAAAATAGGAAAATAGAAAAACTATGAAAATTCTGGCATTCAAACAGAGAAATAAGTTATGTTAATATGAATATTCCTTAATTGCCAGCAAATAAAATAATAAAGTTAAATATGTTTTAACACCATTTATTTTAATTCACTTAATTCATAAATATTTAAAACAAACATATTTATAAAATATAATTCCTTCTAAATGTACATGTAAATATTTAAATCTCTATAGTAGTTCAAGCAAAAATTAATTGAATAAATAGTTTAATAAAAAAAGGAAAGTTAAAGAAAAAGTATCTATTAAATATGTTTTAATCCTTAACTTGTTATAGGACTTTAAAAAAATATATATCTAGTTTGCTTTTATATATAAAATAACGTTTAAAAGAATTTTAAGACCAAATAAAGCCGAATTTGTAAAAAAAAAAATAAACTGAAACAAATTCTGTGTTAAAACTAGGATTTCAGCAATCTTAATTACAAAATAATATTTATAAAGTATTAAGCTTTGTGCAATGTTCACATAAGAATTTCTAAAGATTATTTTGATTGTTATTGGCTTTAGGAAATTGAGTTGAGTTTAAACTGATGCAACGAAGTTTTTAAACAGAGAATTAGAAATGTAATTAAAAAGAATTAAAGAATTGAATTGAAGTTTTTAAAAAATATATATACATATATTGGAGCTGCTTGTGAAACATTTGCATTATTAGAAGTAATTCTAGAAGCAATTAGGCCAAATCACTGAGCAGGCTTAGACGCGGCCACAGCGGGGAACAGCAGTTAGAAATTGGCAAAGAGCGAGATGGAGCGAACGCGGGTGGGAGTGAGAGAGGGCTGGAGATATGTGTGTAAGGACATGTTTGTCGTAGATTGGAAACTGAGGCCAAGGGTTACGAATAGTTAAATCCGTTTGTTTTGCGCTTTTCTCTGCGAAATCCTTTCGTCCAGTCTGTGTGTGTGTGTGTGTCTGTCTCAGTGTGCGTGTGTGTGTGTGTGTGTATTTGCAAATTTTGTGCATATCTTGCACAAACGATTGTGCGTGACAAATTATGAAAATTAGGTTGACGAGCTGAGCCTTTCGCGGGTTAGCGCATCCTTTTAATCAGGCGACTCGATCCATGGCACGCTGGCTTCCAGGAAGCGACCTGGCCCAGCCCGTCAAGGCCAGCCCGAGTGGCTCAATCGTTGCCGCCAACAAGTGCCGCCATCGTCCTGGCCACATGTTTACCCATTGGCCCAGACGCATCCTTCGCTCTGAGTTCGGCGAGCGTGGGACAGCGCAGCGTTTAAGCCTTTGTTTAACTTTACTTAACTGTTCGGCCCCGCAACGGCCCTCCACTCTAACGGTCGCCCTGAGGGGATTAAGGCTGTTTCCAAATACAAATACACAATGTCGCGACAACCGACTGGCGGAAGTGTCCTGCCTCAAGTGGGCAAATAGAATGCCGAACAGCAAATCGTCAACAATCCTTCAATCATATTGAGTTATGAAATTCGTTTCCTTTGGCCAAGGCAAGTGCTCAAAAAATGATATAGTAAAAGAAGATTCTACAAGGATTTGTAAAAGAAAGTGTTCAAAAAATGGTTTAAATTAAGATTCTTTAAGGACTCGTGGAGGAGAGTGTTCAACAAATGATTTAAAAGAAGATTCTTGTGGAGGAAAGGGGTTAACATATGATATAAAAGAAGATTCTGTAAGGATTTGCAAAGGAAAGTGTTCAACAAATTATACAAATTAAGATTCTTTAAGGACTCGTGGAGGAGAGTGTTCAACAAATGATTTAAAAGAAAATTTTGTAAGGACATGCGGAGGAATGTGTTCAACAAATTAAATAAAATAAGATTCTTTAAGGACTTGCAAAAGAAAGGGCTTAACATGTAATATAAAAAAGGATTCTGTAATAAATTATATATATTTAAGATTCTTTAAGGACTGGCAATTGAAACTGTTAAACAAATTATTTAAAATAAGATTCTTTAAGGACTTGCAAAAGAAAGGGGCAAGCAAATAATATAAAAAAAGGAAAAGAAGAAGGAATGTGTTCAACATATTAAAACTTAAATTAAGATTAAGAATTAGGTTAACATATGATATAAAATAGGATTCCTTAAGGTTTTGAGTTAGCCAAGTTTAAAATTGTTAGATAAATATATATTATTAGAACTGACAGCTATAAGGATATAGCTTGGAATGGGCAATTAATGTTTGAGCAGGTCTTGGCAATCGCATCACAATCCCTTCGAGGATAAGTATATCCTTAACATCTTTTTTACATAATATTTCATCAAGAAAAATAAAATATATAAAAAATATATATATTTATTTTTATATATTTCTGCTAAAGGAAACTGAAAAGTGTATTTGTTCTATATTATAAATATATTGCAAGTTCATCACACTTTGATTTATTAAGTATCTGATTTCAGTTTGAGAAATATTTAGCTAGTTTCCTAAAGGTAATCAAAATGATCGTAATTATTTATTTCCTACAATATTACACTAAGCAAAACTTGAAAAGTTTCTGGACCTAATTATGTTATAAATTAGTTCACAAATATAAAATTCTAAACACTCTCTTAGACCTGAAATTGTCTCATTTTATACCTAGGATTTTGGTTCATTCACTTTTTAGTGTTTCATTGAAAAGAGTTTCGAGACAAGAAAAACGAATCTCTAAAAAACCGCGAACTTATGTTAATCCAACGCTAATCCAACCCTAAAAATGGTGGATTAAACTAAGCACACACACGCACACGCACACACACACACACACAGATGTGCAGGCAGGCCAACAACACCCACACACAGTATTTGGGCTCATTGATTTGGCCATTTTACCTGCTGTTGCGGCTGGCCATAAAAAAAAGAAAGCCGCGTTCGCTGCCAAAGAGTTGCCAATTTCGCAGTAAAAACCAGATTCAGCGTAAAAAAAAAAAAAACAAACGGCAACCGTTCCGCGCCGTACCGGTTCGGAGCAGGGTTCGTAAAAAACAAGCAGATGCAATAAAGCGTTGCTCGCTGGTCCTGGCTGTTGATAATATAATGAGCTGTTTTTTTCTAGTTTTTTTTTTTTGTTTTTTGGTCTTAGCCACCGTCAACAAAGATGCAATATTTGTGCAATCCTTTACCGGCCGCTGCGTCCTTGAGCGTGTTTTTTATGCGCACCCTTGGCAGGACGCAGGAAAACGCGGCCAGGTAAGGCGCTCCGAACGGGTTGCCATACATTAGCCTCTATTGCCCAAAAAAAAAAGACGAAGAAAAAAAAATGAAATAAAAAAAGGATTTTTGAAAACGCTTTTTTATTGCATAATGGAGACTTCGGCGAAAAATGATTTTCGTTTTTTTGTGAACACATCGTAAAACTCGCTGAAGCAAAGGGTTCGCCCCGTGTCCTTTCATTGTGAATGCGTTTTTATAATTTCACCCAAAAAGCAGCAAAACAAACACAAAGAAAATCAGCGACTAATTGACTAAAAGGGGTTTTCGGTTATTTGGTTATTTGGCTATTTGGTTATTGGCCCTATTCCCAGTTCGGGTGCCGTTGCTGGTTAAAGTTCGCGGAATTGGCCTTAACTCCTTGGCTTTTGTCATTTGGCATCGCCTTAATAGTTTTGCCAATCTTTTATGGCCAACAGGACAGGCCCTTACCTGTCTGCCACCCAATAAATTGCCCAATAAAAAAATAGAAACTGAATCAAGTTCATACTAAAAATAATATTGAATATTTAAAATATATTATTTAATAATAAATTATAGCAAAATAGGTAGAAATAAATATTTGATTTGAGAGATTATTTAAAGATTAAAATCGTTGAGAAACGGAAATAGAGTTAACTGAAAATTGCAAAACAAAGGATTGCACACATGTTAATAAGGCTATTGAAGAGGAGAGGAGCAGGCACTTAAAAAGGATATATGAATTTTTTGGTATTCAGTTGTGTATTTTGTTGGCGTAAGCCCATCAACATCATTGGGCCATTCAGGTGAAGTGCACAGTTTTGTTGGCTAATGAGGAAGTAGTTAGAACGGACGGAGCAGCACCTGTAGCCATGTCCTGTGTCTGGGATGTGACCAAGGATTACACGAGCGTGTGTTTTTGTGTTTTTCTGTTTGTGTTTGTGTTGTGGCAAAAGACTAACCGGGCCAAATGCTCGACTCGAGTTGTCTTTCATATGCAAAATGCAAAATGCAAAATACAAAATGCAAAATGCACAAACAGACAGACAGACAGCTAATGGCCGGGACGAGCGGGTCCTGATGGAGGAAAAGAGATATCTAGAGGCCTTAGGTCGAGACACTTCCGTGACGGAAGTATGCCGAAAACGTTAACGAAAACAAAAACAAAAGCCAAAAGAAGGACTAAAAAAAAAAAATGTAAAATAAAAGACACACACACAAGTTAAGTACGGTGCAGATCTTTTGGTTTTTGGCTCCGGCTTCCGTTTTGCTGAAAATCCTTTAGGTAATTGTTATCCTATACTTGAATATTTGCTACGAACTATGCATAATCCCCCCAACTCCTCCACGACAGCTAAATGCTGCTCAATTATGGCATTTTTTTAATTGACAGCAGACGGTCGAAAGGATCTCGCTACACTTTCATTCATGAGCAGCCAGCGAAGCGCACAGATCCCTTATAGTATAGAGTATATCGGGTAGGGATCCTGTACAAATCTGGCCCTTTAGATCTTGGCCTAATGGCAGTTCGCAAGTATTGCATTACAATGCCAATTACTGCGTTGGCTTTGATTACCCTACAAATGTCATTTTGTGGCAGCCACAGACAGTCGACACTTCACTAATAATAATTGCTGCGTTTTTGGCGGTCTACACATTATCATTCAACTCAAGTAAATACAAAAACTATAAGTTTAACAGTCAATATTTATAACTCTAACAGTAAATTCAGTCGCAATTTCAACTCAGCTGATAAAAGTGCAAACATTGAAAGCTAATCGAGTTTTGTTTCGAAAAGTAAATATCAACAGAATATTTCATTCATAGTTGAGTTTAATATTTAATGTTGATTGCATTTGGCGTGACATAAGATTAAGTTTGAGAATGGGCTGGTCGAATGATGGATACCCTGGAACGGGGCCACCCGTTAGCGACCTCAAATTGCTGTACAAAAGCGTGAATAGATATTGAGTGTTATTTAAATGGGCACAGCTAACTAGCTACTTCCTTACGCCAGGCGCATTGTAACTGTTGTTTGGCAACGGCAACGCCCCAGGACGAAGGACGAAGGACTGCCCATACGGTGTAGGAGTCGCACTTTGTGTCTCGTCAACGCCCCTTCGCAACGAATTGTTGGAAATCGTTTCCAACAAAGGCGACACAACAAATGCAACATTTCATGGTCCATCAGAGGCCAGAGTCAAAGTCTGAGAACGCCCGGCAAACGGGTTCGATGCGGCCTAGACGACACACGAAGTGCGCTACACAGCAACAAACAAGTAGTTATTTACATATATTAAAATATTAAAAGGGTAAAGTTATATTGGAGTAGAGTTAAAAAAGGAGTTAAGACCGGAAACAAGTTAAAGAGTAGGGCGCTTTTATATTACTGATTAAAGCGGCCTAGACGACTCACAAAGTGCGCTACTCAGCAACAAAAAAAAAACAGCTATTAATATTTAATAAGTTATAAGAGTAAAGTTAAAAACTAGTTTAGACCGCGAACAAGTTTCAAAGTTGAGCGCTTTTATATTGCCAATTAATGCGGCCTAGACGACACACGAAATGCGCTACTCAGAAATATTTAATAAGTTAGAATTAAGATTAAATAAGATTAAAATAAATATTTGCTATTTAAATTCTTGTTAACCAGAAACATATTAAAAATAATTCAAAGTATAGTCTGTAGTTCCCTTAGCAAGCTGTGTACTCTACTATTGTAGGGTATTTTCCGTTGGTAGCGCTCATTTTGCATGCATCATTCGTTTTGATGAACTGTCAACGTTTAGGGGCATTGTCTGTCGCCAAATGTGTGAGAACCGTTCAAAGTGTCGGACACAAAGAGTTGCACAGCTAAACTGTGAAAGAGAGAGGGAGAGAGGGAGAGAGAAAGGGAGAGACAGAGAGAGAGAGAGAGAGATGGCTGTGTGGGATCGAACGGGCAGCGGGTACAGTTATGCGTAGTTGCTTGACAATTGCAATTGCAACTGTAACTGTTCAAATCAAATGCGGAATATTTTTCTAATAACTCAACACGGGACAGACAGACGCATGTCAGTGTCAGCTCTCCGGCGGATCTGCCCCCTGCCCCTGCCCCTGCCCCCGTACCCGGAGCCATTATCAAATACCCTTTTGTTGCACAGCTCACTTAATTTTATGCATTTTGCCGTTGATTAGCTGCCAGCAGCCATTGTCTGGGGCCATAAACCGTTAGCATAGAGACACACAGAGAAAGAGAAAGAGAGAGAGAGAGAGAGAGAGAGAGAGAAGAAGAGGCAGCAGTTGGTTAGAGCGAGAGAGTCTGCGTGAGTTAATCAAAGTGAGCCCACATAAAAAGAGTTATAGAGTAGAAGTTTTATAAAGTGAAATCTCTACACAGCCAAAAAATAGGCTAAATAAGAAAACTTGGCTAATAAAAGTAAGAATTAATTAAAATAAGCACAAATAAAAATTTATATACATAAGTACATAAAAGTCGAAAATCTCCAATAAAGCACAACTTTTGCTTTGCAATCTTTTTTTTTTTTTTCGAGGTTTTGCAGACTCGGACAAGTTAATTTTTTTATACAAGAAAATAAGCATATTATTAACCACAATTTATGTACAAATATATAATATATAATCCCAACTCAAGCATAAAAAAAATGATCTTTTTAATTCCAACTTAAGTACAAAACTTTAAAAAACCAAACTTATTATACCTAATAAAATAATTACGTATGAAATTGTTACTTTATTAAGATTTATTATGAAACTTTACTAGAGTTAAATATTTATAAGTTTAATTAAGTTGTTGCATATTATAACAGCATATTTAAATTCTTTCCAAAGAATAAAGCAAAAAAGTAGTGAAAAATATGCCTTAAATGTCAAAGGGTATACATTTTATTTAGGTCATATTTTCTCTGAGTGTACGCCCAGGGTCAATCTATCAAGCGGTTCCGCAAATACTTTAACACCTTTTTTTTTTGGCGCATTGTTGTCAACGCAAAGCCGCCTACAAAACGCCGTTAGAAAAAGGAGTAGAAGTCTATATGGCTGTATATGAATATGTGCAAATCCTTGCGCATAAAGGACGAAGTGAGTGCCTTTTTGTTGGCCCAGACAATCGCTGTCAAAATGAGTGAAAGCGGGGGCTGGCGGCCAGGCCGGGACAGGACATGCCAGGAGCAGCGGTTAACCGTATGCACCAGAGTCCTTTTTGGGTAATTGTGTCAATTGTCACTTCGCACGATCTTCAGCCCATCAGATTTCGACTCGACAATGCGGAAGCGCACGATAGAATCAAGAGTGTTTAAGCGTTAAGTCCGGGTCTTACCATTTTACCGTTTTTACCGTTCCGCATAACTCTTTTTGGCCATTTTTGGCTGACTCTTGGCCCAAGCAGCGTAATATGAGCATTTAACCCCTCTAAAGCCGATCCTAACTTCTCTGCCCCTGTATTGTACTACGAGTTCCCAGTTCCGAGTTCCCAGTTCCGTTTTCATTTGTCTTCACACAGAGACATTTTTTGTGCACATTTCTTTAAACGTTTTTCGCCCGAAACTTATGAAAAACGGGGCGCTGCGTGTAACTGAAATCCATCAGATTAAACGGTCTTTAAGCGGTTTAAGCCTTTTGTCACTCGAGTTTTGTAGGTGGCAAAATGTGCGTCAGTATCAACAACTGTTGAGCATTGTTCGACAACAAACAAGAAAAAAAAAAATAAGAAAACAAAATTCTTGGCAAAAATTATGAAAAAAAAAAAAGAAAATATCATTTGATAATATTTAACATGGCTCTGGCTTCGTGGAAGTCCAACGCAAATATTTGGCCAAAGTTTGAGCCGCGCAACCACAAACAAACTCGGCTAAAACTCGGCTAAAACTCGGCTCTGGCTGCGACTTTCGACTGTTGCAAGTTAATCTCTCATAATATTACGTGAAGTTGCCGCGTAATCTGCGCACAAGTGCAGCGATCCCTTTAAGCCACGGCCAGCACCCAGTCCTATCTCCTAGTCCCCGACTTAGGCGTCCTTTTTAGTCCTTCATCGGCAAAATGGCCGCCTGACTGACGTGTCACAAAATTGTCCTTTTAAAATGCAGCCTGTGCCAAATCTCTGCACATTTCTTTCCGAGCTTTTTCTTTGTTTTCCTCAAGCATTTTCCAACTTCTTTATCATTTTTAAACTTCTACATAATTCTTGCTTACTTTAAGTTTTTTTTTTTTTTTTTTTTAGCTTTTGATCTTAATTTAAATTTGTATATTATTTATAAACTGTTAACTCAACAAATACTTTACGTTAAGCAAATAATTTTTTGCACATCACATTTTTTTCCAAATTAAAACGTGTAAAATATTAATCAATTGTATTTATACAGCTACTTTTATAGCACAAAGAAAAACAAAAAAATGGCAAATTTAAAATAAGCTTATAAACACAAAATAATATTTATTTATTAAATAAATAATTTGAAGGGCTAAACATTTTTAGCTGAATTTTTTTTTACTGATAGAAGAAGATAAAATATGATTAAAATTGAATCAAACATAAAAATCGGTTCAGTTTTGGTATCAGTTTTATTGGAACGAGAATTTAATATAATATTATATTGACATATCTACTTTAAATAATCAATGAAAAAATAATGCTTATTAACACAAAGAAAACTTTAAAAAACACCAACATTAATCAAATTAAAATATCAAATTTTATGAATGCATATACATTTAATTATTTACTATCAATCCATTCGTAAATATTCCTTTATATTTATAAAATTAATTAAAATTTAATTATTTTATTTTTTTCTTATCTAACATAATTTGAAATAATTAATTATTATAAGTGATTTATTTTGGAAAAAGTGTGATGCACATATAATTATTATTATATTATATATAATTATTTTCATGACCCATACATAAAAACAAATAATAATTCAATGTTAAAGCAACCAAGACTGTGAATCTCAATTCTAATTCTTTTCTAATTTAAAAAGGAGTATTTAGCTGGAAATATTCTTATTTAGTTACAAAATGTATAAATAATATATTATATATTATGATAAATCTGTGCAGTTATCTGTTTGTTAAAGTCTGTGGGTTTGGACTACTCTAACTTTATAAAGATATCTTAAAACTTGCCAACTCGTGAGAAAAATTGTATTAACATCAATTTAAGAGTTATTAGCAAATAAATATTATAGTAGCTTTTTTGTTGCTATTGATTGCAAGCTCAAAAATGATTATTTAATATTATTTGTATCAATTATTATTATTAATCGTTAGTAAGAATCAAAGACAAAACTTGTCTATTAACATTTAATAGAATAAATTCTATAAAGGACTATTTTCGTCTATAAATATGCAGAACATTTTATGCCTGAAGGCTTTTCTTAAAATAACATTCTTCAATTTCAATTGAAATATTTGTTATTAGAATTGGCTTAATACAACTAAATGAGTTCTTTATATTTTCCTAATAAACGATTTATTCAAGCATGGTAAAAAAAAACATTATTCTGCTCACGTTAAAAATGTTTCAAATGAAAAGCACTTGACTAAGTTTATAAATATTCTTTTATATTAAAAGTTAAATTTTTTTAATTTTAATCAAGTCTAAATATAAATATAAAATATTTGAATTTGGTTTCTATCCATTTTAGGTTAACTCCGCCACCATTTGCATTTGTGGCACAACCAAATAATAATGTTGCGCCATTTTGCGTTGCATTCAATTAAAGCAGATCGTAAATGGAATATCGTAACGCAATCAAATGCGATTGTGAAGCCAGGCCTTAAGGCCAACCAATCACAGCAAGCAGCAGCAAAAACAACCACCAATAGCAACAACAGCAACAACAACAACAACAGTCTCCACTTTAACTTCATTTTGTGCAAAAATGAAACGAGTTCGTTTCGAAGCAGTCGCTGAAACTTCATTAAAGATGCGGACTGACAGACAGACGGACGGACGGACGGATGGACGGACTGGAGGGGGGCTTAAGGAAAATGTGACAGCTGTGCCAGCTGACAAACTGACCCAGACGGTCCCGTTCTTTCCCGCTCTCGCCCACGCCATCGTCCGGTTGGACTCATTGTCTGTGGGGCCTGGCATTTAATAAATAAATAGGCAGCGACAGACGACGCATCAGAACGCTGGCATTTTGTTCATTATTGCTGGCTGGCTGGGAAGCGGGTTGCATTGGCGAAAGGGTTGCGATGGCTTTGGCTGTTGCTTAATGATAACAAAACCGGATGGCCGCGTCAATGATTAGAAGGGGCGCAACGCTGACCGCTGTTTTGGTCACTTTTGGCAATTTCCCAAACAACAATCGTTGTCAATTCCCAGCCGCAACCCCTTGTCATGCATTAGGCCCGCAGCATGTGTCTTGCCACAACTTCAACACCAACACCAACAGCAAGCGGTGGGTAGTGGGCGATGGGCGGTGGGCGATGGGCGGTGGGCGGTGGAGGAGTTGGTTGCGATTGTGGTTGACCTTTTGTTGTGTCTGCGCAGGCTGTGTGTGTGTGTTGAGCGCATTCATCAATTTGACGCGTTGACACATTTATAGCGCAGACATCCATTGAATTAGTTGGGCCCGAAATTAGGTTGCCCCAGAAAATAAGCCAGCATCCCCAGCATTAACGTGGCCCAATCGATTTGCTGGGCAGACTTGTCTGCCCAGTAGAATTAACTCGCAGGGAGCGGACCTCAAAGAAAAATTTACCTAAACAGAACTTTGCTTACTAAAAAAAATGTTGAAGTAAATTAAAAAAACCCAAACTGTTTTTTGGTACCGAAAGACATTTTGTGTAAAAAAATAATATAAAATCCTTATAAATTGTAGAGTATTTTATCTATTAAGTTAAAGTCATTAACTTCAAAAAGAAACCAAATTAAATGCGACTTATCAAAAAAAAAGAAATGTAGTTAATTTTACTTTTTTTAACATAAACTTATCTTAATGTGATTCATTTTGAAATGAAATAGAATTCAAGGATCAAATTTGACATTTGATTTACACTTGATTAATGTTATCTTATAAAAATTGCTTTGATTTAGATTTGAGAAAATTGCAATAAACGTTAAAGCCAAAAAGTTAATAAATAAATGCAAAAAATAAAACTTGGAGAAGCTTTAAAGAAACTTTTAATTAAATACAGAATTAAGAAAATGTTGTTGCTTTCTCATAAATAAGTAATATCTATAAAATATAAAAAAAAGTGTAAGACTTAATTTTGTGTAATTTTTTTTTATATTTTAAATGGCAATGATTTTCCCAAGTAAAGTAAAATTCTTGTGAGCTGTGCGATTTATTGGACTAGTTGTTCAATTGGGCCCAAACCACACCTGTTGGCCCTTTGTCTTTTTTTTTTTGGTACAGTCACAGGTCACAGATTTATTCGCAGAGCATCAATTGTGGTAAAGAGAAATGGCCGAAAGGTCTTAGATTTATATATATTTGTCAATAAGCTAGAAATTTGAGCACGGTTTGCCAGGGGCAAATATTATAAGATAAGCGTTGCGGGGCGGCCTTAATATTGTGGCCAAGCAAGTGGAATCGTTGCGGTTGGACGGACATTGGGTATCCTTTTTAGGCCGGACCTGGGTGCGCACTTCCTGCGCCCTTTCATTTGGCACTCGGGCTTATCTCGTTGTCGTTATCGAGAGCAAATGCGTTTTGTTCTCTCAACGGAAAGAGTTTCAATTTGGGTCCATTCAAGATCTAAAACTATGTCAGAGCGCATTCAGCATGCAATGGTAAATGTGAACATTTGGCAAAAGGATAATTAGTTCTAGGGTTTTTCCAGCATAACGATGCGACTGTACTCTGGACAACGTCACTAATGATCGTTGGTTCCGGTTGAACTCTCTGATTAATTAACTTGCCTCAACATTTGCATTTTGTACATACAATTTGGCAGCCAAAAATCTGTCGTTGCAGGCGCTCGGACATTGGATAATTAGTGAAGTTAAAGAGGATTGCATTTGGGACCACTTGCTGTGGAATTGTTGCTTTCTTCGTTTTGAACACGAGCCATGAGCCCGACCCGAACTTGTTCCCGGCATGTCCTGGCACTAATCGTTTGGCACTGTTCGACGGAAAATGCAGACGCAAGTCCTTAACTTTCATTGATGTGCATTATGAGCGCTTGCCACGATCCTGTTCTACATATATACTAAACTATATATATTGTATATGCATACATGGACTTGAGTTACTTGAGGTCCTGGCTCATTTATCATCGTGCCAAAAACGGTCAACTCACGCTTAAGTGGAATGCAGCTAAATGAGCCCAATGTCCAGTGTGGTCAGCAGCTGAAAAATCTACTCCATATGTATATATATATATGTGTGTGTGTGTGTGTTTTTAGTGAAAGGATTCGTATGCGGATTCAGTGGACAGAATAAACAAACGCCGCAAACACATACCCATTAATCTCGAGGGGGCGTATTCCGGAGCTCGCGCACGCGCTCGTCTGCCGTTGAATGAAACAAGCCGGAGTCGCCTCCGTCCTGGGATTTGGGCAATGGGTGAGGTTTTTTTTTCTTCTTCTTTTCTTTTCACTAATACACAACATATTGCAACTTAATGTTGAGGGGAAAAAACGATGAAAAACATTATATATATACATATATATATGTATGTATATACATAAATTTATGTATGCATATATTTGACTTGGGCGTTTTGGTTTAGTGTCCTTTGTGTTGTTCTGAACGGGCCCAAAAACAAAACATAAACTGTACGCGTCCAGTTATTAAGTGGGCACGTGTTTCTCTGCGTTTTATTTACTCAATGTTGGAAGCTGAGGTCCTTTGGGCATCGCCCAACATTGGAAATTTACTGTATTCCGTTTGTTTCCTTCAAAACAAATATTTGTTATTATTTGGTTAAGCGCAAAATTTGTGTCGTCGTCGATGTCTTCCAGAGAACACACACATGCCATATCCATGTCCATATCCTTGCTCATATTCAGGCGCCAATGGACAGTGCCCCTTGTGGCATGCTGCCTGCCCCTTAAGCCTTTACAGCTGCACAACGGAAGTGGTTCCAGTCAATGATTTTGTATTTTTCTTATATTGTTATTGTTATTACTATTTTCATTGTTAGTTTAGCGCTCTAACATATGCCCATCTCTAGGAAGCCCCTTTATGATCTAAGATGATCTCAAAGAGTTAAGGAAATTCTCGCAGTTGTTTTCTTTCCACACGCAAATGGCTTTTTAGGTAGAACCCGATTTTGTATTTATATACTTAACATTTTTCAATCTCAGCCCATTGATTTGTTTAATGTCATAAGAATAATGTTGACTATTGAGGGGTATCATAAAGTTGTGCAACTAAGAAACATCGCCTTGGGCAACATTAGGTAAATATATATAGTTTTTAATTGATAGCTTCTATTTTTATAGAGCAATTGTTAAAGATATTTATGTTAAGATATGAACAACAGTAACAGGATTATAATGGGTTTATTCTAGGCTTTATAAAAAGCTATCGCTTGTTAAATTTGGTAGACTGGAAGTATTTTAAAAGCAGTTTTGAAAGTAGTCAAGTGATAGACTAGTTATGATATATTTTTTAATATTACAGTAAACCCATATCTGAGTATTTGATTAAATAAACTCTAAAAATTAAAAACTCTACAAGCTGTAGAAAACAATTAAAACACATTAAAACCATAAAGTTATTTAAAAAGCATTTTCCTTTAACTCAAATACATTGTTTTTAGTTTTCTGAAGACTGACAATAAATTGAAGTTAGCTAAGCTAATGAAATACATGGCTAAGGAATTAAATAGGAAAATTGTGAAATGGTAGCAATTGAAAAAAAGAAAGAGAGAACGAAATACGAACTCTGGGCCAGGTCAGGTCAGGTCAGGTCAGTTCAGCTAAATTTGATGGGCTGCTTTCGGTAGTATCTGGCTGTGGATTAGACTAATTTTTAAATAGAATTTCAAGCTGCTCGGTTCACACGTTTCGGCCTGTGCCGGACTGGCCGAGTGGGCGTGTGCTGGCCATGGATTTCACACACAGGCCAAGCGGCAAGACGAGCTTAGTCTCAACGAATGAGCGGCAGAAAGAGAGAGAAAGAGAGAGTGCAGAAGCGAGATGGATATGGGCGAACATGGTCAGCATGACGAAAGGTAAATTTTGTAAACAATTGTGCTAATTAAGCCAGCCCAATAAAAATCGGCTCACGGGGCGGCTCAATGCATTCGGCCAGGCCGGTATGTGGTATGTGGTTCGTTCGCAGGTCGCGCACTTGAACTAAATCCGGTAGCTTAAACGAGTTAAAGGAACTTGAACGGAACTTAATCCCATAAATTTGGGAAAAATACAATTTTAATCAGGTTAATTCGTGTGTAGCGCGCCTGTTGCATGGCAAACTCAGCGACCCTGTGCCGCTCGAGCGTTCAGCGTCCAGCGTCCAGCGACCAGCGACCAGCGTCGCTGTGCCAGCAGCAGCAGGTAGCGGTAGTCAATTGAGTCGGCCAGTCGGCGAAAGGATTAGCCAAGACGACGGCCGGATTATGCTGACCAAACGCAGTTCTTCATGGCCCCGATTATGAATGCGCGCCTGCGACATTTTAATTTAATCTCAGATTACGCACAAGACGCACCACGGAACGAGGCCCGGATCAGGCGCGTACTTAAGATTAGGCCAACAGTTTTGCTCGTATATTGCCAAATACACGCAAAATGAATTCGAATTTATTGTTATGCACCGAAAAACGATTGCAAAAGTTTCGCATAAATCCCCAGATTACCAATAATAGTGCCCAATGGCTCTGCTCTCAATCCCATTTCCCACAGATTTCGTCCTTGCATTTTGTCAGTTGCGCGACACAAATTTGTAGGTCAATTGAGAAATTACTTGAGCGGCCAGCGACATTCACTTATGCAGATCCTGCAGATCCTGCAGATTATCAGCTCGACATTTGTGGCCCGTTCACCGATCAAGCCCCCTTTAAAGCCTGAACTTTTGTCTCGGTTTCGGGCGCGATTTTGCCTCTACAAACGACTAGCGAACTAGATCAACAGGATTATCGGCTCAACAAATTGATCTAGTTAACAACTATGCCGTTTAACGTTCCAACTTGGCCAGGCTGGGTGATCAAGCCCCTTTTTAAAACAGCTTTGACTAGATCAGTTTAAATAATCAGTGCTTTATATAGAACTTTGTTGCGATCATCGGCCCCTTTAAAACTAGGATTTATTAGCACTGATCAGGGCACTTAATAAATCACTATTAAACTGCACAACATTTACAGTAGATCATTCTAGAAGCTCAGCTGATGATCAGTGATTCAGCTAACCCTAAAGGCATGGGCGTGATCAAACCTTCTTTTATAAATGCTCTTAAATAAGTTAGTCTAAAGATTGAGGAGATGAATAAAAATAAAGATCGCTGATCATAGCTTTAAAAATAAACGAAATGTCAACCAAAACTAAGACACGTGCTGGGCAAACGTTTGGCATGCGATCAAACGAAGGATCGTGCCGCTTCATAAAGGATTATGACGATGAGCAAACAAAATTTGGAAAACTGCGAATCGCAGTTAACAATTTTTGGCGATATGTCAACATTGATAAAGGTGGCGAATCGCAGCGTATCAAACTCAACGATCGCAAAGGGGTTGAAATCTTAAATGCAGCACCAAAAATCTCACCTGGCCAACGATCGATGTGTTGCCAATGGAGTGTGCGCTACACGTGGCCAACACACACACACACACACACACAGAGAGAGAAAGAAAGAAAAAAAGACACAGACAATTGGCTGCTGTTGGTGCAAACGATCGTCCTTTTGTGCGGTTAACGGCCGCCCGTTGTTTGTTGGCCATCTCGGAGATCTCTTGACATTTCAACTGAATGCCAGTTTGATCTCTCTTTTTACTAGTGTTTACTCTTGTGCCGGGCCGTTCTTTAGCAAATTGATTACAAGAAAATGATGTTGTTCGTTGCGGATTATCTGGGTTGCCGCATCTATTTGGCACTTGCCTTCAAGGGTTATGCATCATTATTTGACTTGACATGCGGTTGCCCAGCTATTCTTGTAAAATGCAAAAAAAAAAAAAAACTAAAAAACAATACAAAGTACTTGGCAATTAGATCGTTCTGCCTTTGTTTGTGCTTTGTTTTATTTAATCATTTTTTCCTCTGAACGATCGGTCCCCACGGACTGGGGCTTAGATCGTGCGGGCAAATAAATCGATTGCGATACAGAAGAGCAAATATCAAACGCCATTTGTATTTTGGTCACTCGAATTTCGGGGCGCAACTCCATTTTGTGGTTGTGGTTGAGCAAGGGTTGTACAACCACCGAAAGGCCGGTTGAAATTGCCGCACGAGCGACGGGGTTGCAATTTAATGTTCATATTCATGCAACCAATCAACCCCAAAGCCCAACGCACACGTGTCACAAATTAAGCAGGCTGCTTCACAATCTCCTCTCCTTTCTTCTGCCAACCATGCAAACCAATCCCTTACCACTTAGCAAAACGTCAAGACAACCGCAATTTCGGTTACGGCTAAAGTTCAACGGTTCTTCGTCTAAAGCTGTCCAATGTCCTGGCAATGATTTCTACTGACCCCTTCTTAATTGATTTTTTTCCTAGAAACTATTTCAAATCAATTTATTTTCAGCTTTAACTTAAATGGGGTACAAAAAGAAAATGGGAAATGGTTCAGTCATGGAACACAGTTCATATAAAGGGCATCATTCATGGAATGTTTTGTAACGACAATATGGAAATTCTACTAGTTTTCCTTTAATAACGATTAGCAATATTCAGTTAAATACAGGCCTTATTTTACTTTAAAATTAGTAAATTACCCTGATAATTTTATTTAATTTGAAAGTTTTAAAACGTCTTCAAGTCTTTTAATGTTGTTGTTTGTTAACCCACAATTCCAAGTTTAAAAGATTTAATACAACATGTCATCTAAAAAAGCACTCTACTTAATTACTTACAAGTACTTTCAAGTACAAAAATAATTGTGAATTTTTCCCAGTTTAAGAGTTAGCAAATGGTTGAATATAAAATGTTTATAAAAATAAATCGAATGCATTTAAATAATATGGTAAAATAATATAGTAAAATAGCTAACTCACTTTGATTGTGTACTGCGCTTTTCGCTCAGTGTAAGCGTTTTTCAAGAATTTATTTCTCACTGCCCTTTGGCATATTTATTGTTTTGTTTCATTCCATTACATTTAGAATGTGGTCAGGATAATTGCTGGCCGAGTTTAATGTGGGATGTGTGAACAGTCGCATGACTGTCCATTGGCCGGCTAATCATTTGTCATTTGGCCAAATTTTACAGTTATTACGAAAAGAGAATAGAGAAGAAAGCCCCGCTTGCGGTGCGGCTTCAACGGAAGTGGCAACGTGTCCTGCAGGATGATTAGCGCTTATCGCATGTACATGCTTGTGCTAGCTTGTGTGTGTTAGTGTTGACAATGGCATTTTTATTGATAAAAATTATGCACGCTTAGGAACAAAAGGACTTGGCTGCATGTTAGCCAACTTGACTCAGCATAAAATGTGCGAGCGACGCTAAAACAATGAACGACAGCGCATAGGGAAAACAGCAAAAACTGTCACTCGCTTCGTCTGCGTCTGCGTCTTCGTCTTCGTCATAATGGCTCAATCAGGCAGGCAGTGGGCTAACGGTTAACGGTACTGCACTGGCCCTTTGTTGACCGACTGTCGCCTGGACCTTTAGTGCAAAAGGATTTGCTCGTGGTCAACGCTGGCAATGTCATCGTCAGCCTGGAGCTGACATTGGCACCGCCATATCGTCGGCTTACATTAAACGAACACTGGACGTGAATTTGCTTAACTGTATTCGTGTCTCTGGTTAACCGTTAAACATTACTTTGATGGCTACCGACACAAAAGGGTTTTACAATTTACTCGCCGGCCAAAAAAGCATTGCTACAAGACTCGTAGAGGTGCGTTTAGATGAAGACATTCGCATTTTTGTTTAACTCTTCACAAGCATAATTTGTAAACGAATTTGGGCTTTATTTTAACATATATTATACACAAACATGAACTCATTTCAGATTATTATTATTTTTCACACGCCATTTTGTTAAGACTGCCAACTTGATCGGTAGTATCCTAAGCGCAACAGTTGTGTAACTTGTTGATGAAATGGAGCTGTTGCGCCACACATCCCACTAACATCTTGCGTATTGTATATGAGCAAACGTTGCCACCTCGATCGTTTATCATTGCGGCCATTCCTTTCATTAAACAAAATGATGGCGGCCATTTTATTCCAGCTGGCAGCACTTGATTGCTCATCATGGTTGCGCAACGTGTGGATTAAGTGCTTCAAGTATTCATGAACATATATATATTGTAATTTTGTAATTTTATCACGGAGGCCATTTTGTACAAGTAGTGAACTTGATCGCCACAGTATTTTCCGTACGTTTAATATACTACAACATTAGCCTTGGCTCAAATTTTCGTAAAGTGTTTTAATGACCTAAGGTGCTAATGTAAATATGCAGTGGCGGCCATTTTGTCATAGATGCCAACTCGTTTGTTAATCCCGCTTCTTATTGAGCGCAAATAATTTTAAGAAACGTAAAACTAAAAGGTAAAAAATAAATATTAAATGCACCGCAGCTTTTGAATTATGAATTCAACATATGTTGATGTGTCCAGTCTCATAAAATCAAGTTTAATTAAATATATCCAACATTAACGACAGCCACCAAAAACTTTCTTTTAGGTATGTATGTATATGTGCAACAGGAAGAGGAGAATAACGAGTAAAATTTAAATTTAAAGAAGCTGTAGGTAAATATAATTTATAGTTATAAATTAAACAAAGAAATACAGTCCATACGAATATAACATACCCTTTTCAGCAGGCACATAACCATCACGAAATTCATACTCACATCAATGGACAAATATGAGCTGCAAATGGGCTTCACCAGCATCAGCCATGCATTGGGATTGTTCATATCGTGCGTTAACTCACCATTAACAAACGGCACGAATTCATAATTGTTCTCATAGCAGCTTAGATAATTGTTGGATTCTTCGAAGAACATGCCGAACTTCAGCTGAACTTCCCGCGACAAGAAGGCGTGTAAAATCACCAACAAGATAATAAGCAACATTTTCAGTTTGCAAGTTAATTTCGACATATAGTAAATGGTTTGAATGCTTATGTGGAACTGTGTATGTGCTTGTCTGACAACTCTGTCGCTGCCTGTTGAGATTTGTGAGACGCTTTGACAGTCGGTCGGTTGCTGTGAAAATGTGGCGTGGCCAACTGACGCCTATTTCAGTTAACGATTATTTGGCATAAAATTTGTACAATTCTGTTAAAAAGCAAGCGATTTTCTCAAAAAAGAGAAAAGGGATTTGCTTCCTTAAGCGTAAAAATGACGTTAAAACTTATGTATTGAACGGGCCACAAATGCCTGGCCCGCCCTTGGCCAGTTGACTTAAGATTACGACAAGAAAAGACGAACTGAGCTGAGCTGAGGCGAGGCCAACGCACTTGTTGTTCATCGCGTGTGTGTGTGCGTGTGTATTGGGCTACTTACACTAAGCCGGCTAAGCTGCATAATTTTCCATCAAAAAAAAATAATAAGAAATGAAGCATAATAATAACAATACACATTGATTGGCCATTGGGTTTTGTTACATTATTTATACAAGTTATAGAAGAGAATTACATGTTAAACGAGCTATTGGCCCTTCTTAATGACATGCGCCAGATCGTAGACACCGCGCACCGCCTTCAGCTTGACGCCGGGCACATCCTGCAGCCGACCGACGCGACATAGCACAATATTATGCTCCTGCAGATTGTGCCCGATGCCGGGTATATAAGCGACCATCTCCTTGCCGGTGGACAGGCGCACCAGCACGCACTTGCGATTCGCCGAATTGGGCTTCTTTGGCTTCTTGATCAGCGTCTTGAGCACAACGCCCTTGGCAAAGGGCTTACCATCCAGCGGCTGACGTGGCGGACGCTTCTTTATGTGCGGCCCAGAGCGATGCATTTGATTCAGCGATGCCATGCCCCGCAATGCCGCGGACACATAGCTGCTCTGCATGGCTGTCAAGAAGAAAGAGAGCTGATTATAATGTGCGACTGTACTGATTAAATATATATGTATATGGGTTTCTATATATCGAGTAGAAGCTGCAGCATGTGTGAGCGCAGCCGCAGCTAGCGGCTTAAAACATTTGACAAACGGGAAGAACAGACTGATGGACAAAAGGGTCAGAACAGTTGGGCAGTCCCGATGCCGCTAACAATGCCCATTGGCCTTTTGTTGTGGCTAATCTCTGTGAAAATCGCAAAATAATTGTTGTGCTGCGCACATCCCATATATCATATACATGCGTATATATAAAAATATATATATATTGTGTGCCAAATAATTGCGGCCAAATGACGCGGCTGTGGGTCAGCAAAGGCTTCTCAAGCCTTTTATAAAACTGTGTGCCGGCTGCCCTTTGAGCCACAGACGGGGGTTGTCTTTGTGCCCAGTTCTGACCATTTCTGACTGTACTGTACGGCCCAAATCTAAAACGACAACAGTTTTTAATTAAATGCCACACACGCACACGAAATAATAATAATTGCCATAACCCTGGACAATTGTTCACAATGGCACAAAAACTCTCCCGATCACAGCTCCGGCATTGTCCAACGCGACCCGCAACTGACCCAACGCACCTGTGTCCCTTTTTTGTTGTCGTTTTTTTGTTTGTGTGCCTGTCATGCAAATTCCTATTGTTGCCTGTGGGCCGCTTGTCAATGCCAATTGACAGCATGTTATGCAGATTTGTGTGTGGGAATTTTAATTAAAACAAGCAGAAAAAGTTTTGCGTGGGCAGCTAAAGATTAAATGCTGGTTCCCAATATAAAAAAGGTACGTTTTTGTTGAGTTTTGTGGGGATGTGTTAAAACCAAAAGGTTTTATACAAATCTAACTGATTAAGAATAAACACGTTCGGTCAATGAAGGCGGTAATGTCCCCCTCTTTCAAGGGTTATATATTCCGCGACAATTGTGTGATACCTTTGGTAAGGGTATATGAAAAACACGCGCAGCAGACATGAGAAAAGGCTTATGAAAATATTCACAGGCTAGTTCAGGGGATGGGCGCTAGGAGAAGCGGGCAGTGCGCCATAAGCAAGCGAGCCACGCGCGCCACGCAAAAGAGTTGAGATCGGGTGGACAAACACACTATACAAATCGTCGAGCTCAAATAGGGACGCAGGATCCTTGTATAAACACAACAAGGCGAAAGGCGCACAGTCATCGATTGAGGAAAACATGTCGCTAGAAGTGCACAAGCGTTGGCGGCTGCATTTAGTGTTGAGCAAATAATCAGGTCGCCTGTGTGCACATGTAAAACTCAAAAACAACAACGACTTGAACTTGAATGTCAAATAAGTTTTTGGTTGAAACTTACCTTGGGCCGTCAATTGTTTCGTAACGTTGAATGTTTGCCGCAAGAAATTCATGTTGTCCACGTTGAGTACTTGTCGAAATATTTAAAAGATGAGTCAATGCTCCAATAGCAATAACAATTTGGCAGCTTTTAAGTTAGTAAAGGTTTATTCAAATTAATAATATAAATAAGAGTTTGCAGGCAAATACAAATTGGGCTGGCATGCCTTAGCGGCCTGGTAAACAGCTGTTTGAGTGCGCAGCGTTGCCACCTATGTACAATGTATGCGATAACAGCAACAATACAGAATTCCCATCTAGCACAAGAACAGCGCTGTCACCTAACAGCGCATGTACAGACTCAAGTTATCGACAAGCAAAAACATTGTATTTAAATATTTCTTATATACAAAAAAACTAGACAAATTACAATACATATATTAAGAACTAGTTTTGGTTATCTCTAGAGTTGAAGGCGTTGGAGCAGCTGGCACGTTACGAGTGGGCGCCATGCGCGGCGCGACGCTTTCACCATACAGCTTGGAACGCTTGGGAAGTGTCGCGGCACGTAAATAGGGATTGTCTATGTTTGGATTCTCTAGAATTGCCTTATTCGTTGTTGAGTTAGGTTTGATCTCAAGCTCGGGCTTCTCCTCCTTGGACTTGTCACCGTCCAGTTCCTCATTGTCACTGTCACCCTCCTCGCCATCCTCTGGAAAACGAATAAAAAGGGTAATTTAGTGAAATACTTAAGTGACCGACAGTCACTGGGACAGACCTTTGCTGGGCACATCCTCCGTACGATTGGCCACCAAATAGTGATACTCGAGCTCCTCAAAATCGAATACCTGATCGGTGGGGCTCAGGGCAGCCGCATAGGCCGGAAAGGCTGGCTTGCAGGCAATTACTATCGAAGGCGAGATGAGTTAAAAGGAGATTCAGAAGTGAAAGGTGTACGATGCCAACTTACGTGGAAACATATTGTCTTCAGTGGGAAAGAGATTGTTCGTCTCTGTTGTCTTGCACAGAAACTTGGTCAGCGCCTTTTCCACGTCGCGCTTCTGACTAGCCGCCTTCTCGCGTATAGCCTCGTACTCGGTGACCGGCTGCTTGTGCGTGGGCGTCCTTATGTATGCATGGGGATCGGGCATCGAAGGAAAATAGCTTGGCACGTAGTGTGGATGTGTTGCCTTACTGCCAGCTTGTAGCAGACTCAGCTGCCGTTGTTGGGTCTGTTGTGCTGGCAGCGGTATGGACGCATGACTGCCACGGCGCACATACGGCTCCAGGCTGCCAATGTTGATGCCCATGTTGACGAGCGCCAAGCTGACATCGCCTACGGTGGGCATGGTGCGGCCGCCTAGCTCGCAGTAGCTGTGCGCTGAATTGCCAATCTCAACGATCACTGAAAATACATCTATTGTATAAATCGATCCTCAAGAATCAAAATTATTTTCACTTACGCGCCTGCATCATTTGGGTCAGCGTCTCCAGGCAATGGTTACTGGCCAACCCGGCGCCCTTGTCCAGCAGCAATTGGGACACGGCCTTGTTAAGGAGACGGCGATAGGCATCAATGTTGGGCACAGCAATTGCTTCCACTTTTTCCATTACCCTCAAATTTGTTTAACGAAATCCGCGTAAAGAGCATCAGGTTAAAGCGAGTTTGTTGATATTATATATCGATAAAGACGATATTTGCATACAATTCACTGTCTTCATTTTAAATCGATATATTAGCAGCGCAATATTGATTGTTGGTTGGGTTTGGAAGAATACTGTGATTAAACGCATAGTGAAATAAAGCAACAAACGTAGACTTTTTATAAATATTTTAAAAAACATTTTAAACGCTTTAGAAAGATTTTCTTTATATTTATTTGACAGTTCGATTTCTCAGCAGGCTTGAACAAGTTCGCTTTCTGTCAACGACATATTGTAATCGAGCGAATGTGCCAAATAACTAAGAACAGAACACGGCCACACTGGTCTCAGTTGGTTTTAATTATCCACAGCTGACGGAGTGTGCGGCCGCGGGCGCTAAAAAGTATTAGTGTATATGTTTTTTTTTGTGTTTGTGTCTACTAACAAAAGTGCAATTCTGTATTAAAAATAGGAACAAGGCTGAAAATTAGTGTACTATTAAATGCAATTTTAACGCCAGGCACCAACAAGTGCATAAGGTACGTAACAAAAATGTACAAATGAAATACATTTCTTTTGTTAATTGCTATTGGTGAGGCCGCTGCTGCTGCAGTTTTTGTTGTTGTTCGCGTAGCAACGGAAAGCTTTTCTGCATTCAGTCAATACTTTATT
The DNA here is from genome assembly GCA_004143845.1 of Drosophila lacertosa. Classification (NCBI taxonomy): domain Eukaryota; kingdom Metazoa; phylum Arthropoda; class Insecta; order Diptera; family Drosophilidae; genus Drosophila; species Drosophila lacertosa. The sequence continues at coordinate 54,386 of SCDZ01000556.1, read as the reverse complement.
TCCCATCTTGTAAGAATGAACAGAAGTGAATGCTAATTATGTGCATGCATTTATATTCATATATATATACATATATATGTGTGTGTCTGTTTGTGTGATGAACACGCCGCAGCTAGTGCCGCTGCTGCCTTTCATTTTCAATTAAGTGTCATGCAATTTACGTTTAAAATTTGATTTGTGTATCCCACACTAGTGCCCGGCACTAAAAACACTCGTTTCTATTTCTGGGCTGTTCCAATTGCGAAATGCGCCCAAAAATTCCAGTTTTTACTCAAAACTCGCAATATTTGAGTGCTTGCTGTGTCCGAGTGGGAGAGAGCGGGTGAACGCGGATAAGTTGTTGTGTACTATGTGCGAGCGAGACTTAGTTAAAAGGCTGCTGCTGCTGCTGCTTCTGCTGTTGCTCTCTGTTTGTCCGCTTGTCTTCGGTTTTGATTTTGGCCCTTGTCACGTACTGCACTTTATTATTCTTTGTTTTGCACTTGCCCACTCGCTAACCTTCACTCAACTTTGGCGGAGTCTTCTTTATGCTTTGTCCATCTGTGCGTTTTAAAGGTTGCTGCGTTGCGGGTTTTTTTCAATTTCATTGCGATGACTCAAAGCTCTCAAAGCTTCTCTATGAATTCAATTTGTGTGTGTGCGTTTGTTTTACTGTTGTTGTTTGCAATAATTGATATTTTATGAACACCTTGACTCTTTACTCTTATCAACAAATGCAATAAATGAAGCTCATCGTGTGCCAGACAAACAAAAACGATGCTGCCACGGATTCTCTTAAAACCGTTTCCTTTTTGCAAATTGTGCAAGTAGTAACTTTTAATACCCTGTTAACATTAAAAAAGGTTGTTTTTGGAAAATATTAAGCTGGGCTCAATTTATGGTAATACATTATTATATGTATATACATATATTAATCTGAACTTCCACAATCGCACACAAATACAAAAGAATAAAATTAAGATTTTATACAGCCTTTTTCGGGCTATAATAAAACATAATTCTTCTTAAAGGTGATAACACTGTCTAAACATCATAAAACGAGTGCCAAAGTTTAATTTTGTATACAGTATATACATATATATATTCATATACATATATAAAATTGCACATTCATATATTTTTATATATTCAAATAGAGATCATTTTGGAATTGTTTGTATAATCAGCAAATTATGTTTATATAGTTTAGTTATCTAAGCAAATAGCTTTTGTATGCACGATATGTTGTCAAATATTCGACTGCGCCGAACTCTAAACACGCTTCGGCAAACTAATTTTGCATATACATATATGTTTCCCGTTTGGGTGTTTATAGATAAAAGTAATCCCTGGGTCTATAAATCAGTGTTGCATCAGCCTGTAAAGGTGTCATAAGGCAAATATATATGATATAAGATAAGGAATTCTATTCTGGAGACATTTATAAACGGTATTAAAACTATCTTTAGGAAAGTCATTTAGTCGGGTATATATGATGCAGAAGTGCCTGGATGGACATTTAAGTTATTTATAATATAATAATGTAATAATGTAGCTAAACATCTAAATATATATACACTTAAATAAATACACAATTTTAATATATTGAAGTTTATTTTTTATTGTACATCATAAAAAATAGCTGACTGACTGAGGGGTCAATACACTAAACATTAAATCACGATTATTTGACTCTGCGTACGTGCTGTTTTTGACGTTGGCTAAATCGTGATAATTTTGCCTAATTTCTTTAGAGTTCTTACTCCCATTTTTTTTTTTGCGCTATGATATCGTAGAAGAGCTAAGTTTTTTTAATAATATATTTTTAAATTAGGCGAATAATGTTGCAAGTGCCTAATGAAAAAGTTGATGCGGTCCGTCAGAAGTTAGGGTATACGAAAGTACTCACTTGCGTACATTGTTGTGTGTTAATTCTGCTGTCCAAGTTGCGCGCGCGCTTTTGCTTATGTGTGTGTGTGTGTGTGTCTGTGAAAGAGAAACTTTGGTGTAAACAAAAATAAACGCGAATACCCTGTTGTTATTGTAACTTGTTTAAAAGGGTGTTCTCGACATGAAACCCAATGGAATATATGTACATACATATATTTTTGATCAGAGCGAGCTAATTTTTGTGTATGCTCCAGTCTCAAAAACTTTGTGAGTTGGAAAAAATCTTTGCTTAAAAACCTTATAGATAAAGTAAGAAAGCTTAGTGTGACATATTTTTATTGTGGAGTCGCGGGGCACAGAGTATTTACTAGCCGAGCATACTCGTCACTTGTACGCAATCTAAAGACTTGGAGAAAAGGGCAACAAAGTGCAGCACTTGTTGTTGCCACGGTCGATTATGAATCACAGTTTGGTAATGCCCCGCTAAAAAAGTGTATAGACATAGGTCTACATATGCAAAAAAAAAAAAAAAAATTGAGTTGTTTGATTAAAAATTGGTTGAAAAATATTTTAAGCTCGAGGCAACAACGTGGCGTATGAGTAATGTGCCATGATTTTAAACTTTTGAGACTTCTTTAATATAAAACAAAAAGAACAACAAAGCGGATTTTAATGTGTTCGCGTTCTTGCGTATTTTCAGCAGTTTAAAGCGGTCGCCAGCAGCGGGCGATAAGCGATCCTAAAGCGTGGACATGAACAAAGCCGGCAAACACATCCAGAACGGAGGCACAGCTCTCGGCGAACAGAACACATCGCTGCTCAATACCAATTCTAGTTCCAATCCAAATGTCATTGCCAATACCAATGCCGTGCTAGGCCCGACGGCTTCAACAATCGGCACAGCCACAGCTAATGGTTTAGCCACCAGTCCAATGAACGTGTTCAATTCCATCATGAGCTTCCTGCCGGACAATCGGCCAATTACCTCACTGCACATCGTCGAGGACTTTGAGCGGTAAGTGCCATAATGTAATTCAAAGCGAAGCCTTCAGAAACTTACTTCCTTTACTGCTTCTCGGTGATAAAGAAACGTAAATTGCGAAGCGCAGCTTTCTTTTAATGTGCTTATTTTCCGTCTCACTTATTTCCCTCTTGCTGAGGTGAATCTACTTTTAGTTGAGTATTTTTAATGTGTTCCTTAAAAAGGCTTGATTGGATAGCTCAATAAATATATGTATATATACACATATACACGTTACAAACACTGCCTTTCAACTCTCTCTCTCTCTTTTTCCTTCTTTGTTTGCTTACCATTCACTCACTTTTACTCTTATCCTCTCCGCTTCTTATTTTTATTTTTCTTTTTCTCCTTTCCCCCTGTTTTAACTGAATCCCCAAACAAACTGTAGCAAGAATTGCCAACTACTCATGAAACACCCTGTGAGTAAATTAAAAAAGTTAACTGAACTACATATAAAAAACTTGTTGCTTGAATTGTTCACTTCTATTCTCAAGAAATATATACATATATTGTATAACAGGGCATCATTTAGTCGGCCACAGTGAGTTTATCAAGGCCATACCCCTTGTATAGTATAGGGTATTTGTTAGTGATGCATTTCTATCGTTCGCTCAATTATCTCGCTGCAAATTGAACTAGTTCCATTTAGCTCCCGGGCCATTAATGGAGCAAATGTCATAACCTTAATTATATTCCATTGTCTGAATTCTCTTTTTATGTGGGAACAGCTGCCCCAAGAACTTTAATGCCATACATCGGACATATGATCAGGATGCTGACGCGGATCTGTGGCGTGAAAATAACATACTCTTTGGACGCCAGACCACGCGCTATCTGTGCCTCTCCAAGTCCGAGGGCCTGCCCGAGTACGTCGTGGAGACGCTCAAGTAAGTGCAGCCATCAAATATATTTATGTTTGAGTTGAGTTTAATCAATTCGATTGCTTGCAGAGTCATTGCCGAGAAGGTGCAGCCGCCAAAGGAGTTCTCGCTGCTCTCGCGCACCGCTGATACCGATCAGAAGGCGTGGCGCAAACGTCAGATCGCCTACAAGCTGTCGAAGCGTGGCTCTGTCACACAGGCCGTGACCGACGTAATACTCTGCTCCAAACTTAAGATAGCACCCGACGGCTTCAAGCTGGCCGGCGACATAAACGGTGTGCTGATCTGCTATAAGACTGGTGCCATTCCGGTGCGCCTGCCTCCACCGTTGCCCGGCCTCGGCAACGTCAACACCAACAACGGCAGCAACAGCTTCGACTTAGAGCAGGAACTCAATCGTCTCAACTTGCATGGCCAGCGTGGCGGACGTGGGCCGGTGAGTGGATGGGCTAGTATATTACTTGAGAAAAATCGTGGCTGCTATTAGACCTAGAATAGATTTCTGTATCTCTAATGTCTCAACTGAGCATATCAGTATGAGTTGCTTTTGGAATTTTTACTAAAGATCAATGATAGCCATCCGAAAAGTTTATCTATTTAATTTGTCACAGCTGCTTAATGCTAAAAGTTCAGAACAAAACTTAAAAAAAGCTTATTTTATATTGAAAGAGAAATAGTTCTATATTAAACCTTTGCTTAGAATCTTGATAATCAAAATCTTAAGAATGGATTTTGATAAATCAAGAAACCTAATTGAAGTAATATGTAAGATAGCTCGAAGTGTTATTGTTCCAAAGAAGGATTTCCTGTTGAAGCCATACTTTAAAAACATATATTTTTTAAACAAATTCAGAAGTGAATTGAACTTGACTTTAAGCTGCAATTTATAACTATGCATGTTATGGGGTTCTTTTCCTAAGTAACGATTGCATAATAATACAAAATCCTTGTTTTTACAGCTGCCACAGTTGCCTGCATCGACTGAACATCATGATTATGAGGAAATACAGGCGCATTATCAAATTAACTCGCCACAGCGACCAGCACCGCCGCGACCAGCGTCAACGGCACAGAAGAGTCGGTCCGGCTACTACGGCACCTTCACGATTGGCTCCAACAACGAGCTGGAGGGCGTGCCATTTACCCTGAATACGGCGCTGCTACGCAGCCAACCGGAGACTGAAGTATGTTTTGCATGTGTATACATAACTGAATATATATATTAAAATATTAATTGTTCTTTATCTGTTACAGTTGCCCAAAATTCCCGAAATCTCAGCTTTGCTTAAGGCACTCGACTATGATTTCCAGTTGGAACGTCAAATCTTGTGCACCATGAAATCCTCAGCTTCTAAGAATCCCTTCTTCAAGTAGTTAACTGAATAAGCAAAATGCGCGCCCAAACTTTTGAGTGTTAAGCAATAATAAAAACAATTCAAAAGAATATCTTTACAATTAGAAATGTTTAAATTCACATAACACATTAACAAAATGTACTTACGTGTATGCGAACGAATCACACGAATATCAGCATGAATAGCATGAGTGCACCACACTCACATTTGTAAATTCAGTTCAATGTTCATTCAACTCGTTTCAATATGATATGAATATGTGTTCTTAAAAAGACCTCAGACCCAGATGTGTGTATAGATTCCTGTGCCTTTAATATATGTATCTTGTTTCATGTGTGTCAATTTATCAAATATGCATTCAGTTGTTATCTGAGAAATTTATGCATACAAATATATATATATATCTGTATATATATATATTTATACACATAACCCGAATTGTGATCGTAAAACGTATGTTTGTCATTATTATTTTTAAATTAATTACCAGAAATCAATAAATTATGATAAATATATATATATATATATATACACATATATAAACACCATATAATATAATGTACAACCCTCTGATAAAACAAATATTTATATATATACACGCGCATAGAAACAAAAATATTTATTTAATAACTTAGTCTAATGTTAAAGCTGAACAAGTCAAAGCGAAAGCCAGCAAAAAATCTTTTGCAATACAAAAATGCATATATCTATATATATACCACATATATCTGTAGAAATAACACATTTATATATATATAAATATATATATATAGGCCACACTTAAAAACACTGTAAAACCAGTTGGTATTTTAATTACTGTACGGTACTAAGCTCTAGAAATATGTTAAAAACAAATCATAGGCTCTTCCCCTTAAAGCACAATAAGCCTCCTTCAATACACAATCGAAAATATAATGTTATGCAGCTGTTTAAAATAAAATGATATACAAATATATATAGATATATATACATATATATATATATACAACTTTATATTTATAGCACATATTGCATTGCATGGTACTTTTTTTTTAAGGCAAGGCACTTTGCAATGCCTCTTTTATGTTATCATCATAATTGTTTTCATTCTGTTTCTCTTTACGCCTCTCCTCTTCTCCCTACGCTTTCGCAACTGCGTTCGTCAAATCAAGCTGGAGTTAAAGACATGTTTTTTTCTGGTAAATTGTAAGCATATCGTTTATGTAAACAAAAGTAAATTACACAAAATGTTACAAAGATATTGTGACCCTCTTCAGTTTGCTATAAATGTTATACCCTTGCAGAGGGGAAAACCGAGTGGTATCAAGGATCTTAACACAAGCTTTGTGTACTTTCATCTATGTTTTATTTAAATTTAAATAATTTCGTTTGGGCTTTATAAATGTCACATTCAAAAATGTTTTTAAAAGTAAAAGTCGTTTTAAATAGACTGAAAAGAAGAAGTTTTCTGCAACATAATTTCTAGACTGAAAAACAATTTTCTGGATAATAATCCCAAAACTAAAATGCGATCTGCAGAGGTATTTTTGGTTTAGCAAACAAAAGATCAATGAATATGAAAGCAAATTGTTACAAAATGTGGTATACATAATTTATAAAAAAAAAATTATTGAAGAATAATATCTTAGAAATAACAATGTGTATTTTATATGTATTTCATTATGTACAATAATCATACGTTTGGCGGCTTGCGTATCCTGTCACGTTCTGCTGCATCTGGTCCGACGTTATCAGAATAAATTATGAAATAGTAAATCCGGTTGGGAGAGCGTCTTCTTTAGGTTGCGCACACTGAGACGCTTAAATCGGCGATCGGCCGTGCATCTGCGTAGAGACGGAGGAGCAGTGGGAGCATTGCGGAACGGGATTGGATTGAAATGTGGGGGGGGGATTCGGTTGTGTTGGGTTTTTGGGTTTGTTGTGGTGAGTAGTTAGCAACAAGTTCGAGACAACTTTATATATGTATGTATGTATATCGGCGGCATCTGGCGAGACGGCTAAACATGGCCAGGGCGAGCATTATGCGTAGCTGGGGAACCAATATCGACACCAACACCTTGGAGACCAGCACCACAGGTACAAAAGCATTTCGAATGTAAGCTGGGGGGTGGGGGGCAGGGGTAGGGCGGGGGTGAAGAGTGTGCGCTCCACTTACTCGAATATGCGAGCCTGATACTCTATCATCAACTTAACGCAATCGGCCAGTGTTTCACCCTCACGCAGCAGCTCCTGTATATCGTTCATGTGCACACCCTGTGGCACTGTGTGAAATATCGACGGTGTTATCGATATCGATAGCGTTTCAGCGCTGATCTGTTGCAACGGCACCTTGGTCAGCCTGCAAACAAAAGAGTGCGAGTGAGACACAGATTGCCGTTATTCGATGAAGATTTTTTCATTATGTATTTTGCGTACATTCTCACCGAAAAAGCAAAGCAAAGCAAGAACTTACCGATTAAAGTGGCCAAAAAGATAATCCATGGTATCGCGATTAGTCTCCGGCAGGGAGCGTATCAGTCTCTTGAGTGTGTCCAGCTTCTGGTGCAGCTCGGTGAGCACTGAGAACAGACAGAGGGAAATGAGAGGACACAGTTGGATAAAGAGATAAGTGCGACTTACGCCATTGATTGGGCGGCCCAATAAACGTTTTGGCCTCGTTTACGCTGATCAGTGGGCTCTTGATCTCGCGCAGAAACAGCTTGAGCACGCCGGTCAGTGTGTGTATGTCGACGCCGGGCTGACGCAGTGCATCGTAGTCGTTGGCGTCAATGTTGAAGCGCAGCGTTTGGATCTTATTGTAATCGCCGCACTGCCGATAGATGCCCTCGACCGGCTGCGTAGAACGGCGATACTTGTGCTCGATCAGGTCGCAGCAGTCGATAACGATGCGCGGCACCGTGCGATGCTGCTCGTGCTTTAGCACCAGCTCCAGCTCCGTGTCAAAGCAGGGCTCGTCGAAGAAGATGCGCTGCTCGCGCAGCGTCTCCACACTGGGCCGGCTCTTCCACCAGTTGGCCAGATTCATCCAGGCGACCAGCCGGGAGGGACGCACGGGTGTGCCGCCATTGCGTTTGCCAGACGACGCCGCCGTCGCTATTACCACCGCCGGCGGCGGTTGGCGCTTCTCCTGCTGCAGCTCCGTCAGCTGGCGAGTCACGTCGGCCAGCTTCTGCTCCAGCTCCTGGCTGTAGCTGGCCTGCGCCTGCAGATCCTGCTCCAGCGTGCTCATGCGCTGCTTGAGATTATGCCAGCGTCGGCCGCAGACGCTGCAGCATTCTCGACTGCGCTCGCGCTCGCGCTCGCGTTCCCGCTGCGCCGGATAGCCGGACGTTGAGGAGTTGGAGGAGCAGACGTCCAGGCTGCCATTGGATACCAGCAGCGTCGTGTCGTCCAGCACCAGGCGTGTCAGGTCCCGTGTGCTGCTGCTCTTCAGCAGCGTCAGCTTGTTCGGCTTGCTGCGCAGCTCGCGCAGCAGCACCACCGCCTCCGGCCGTCCGGCGAGTCCGGCTTGGTCCAGCGCATTGTTGCTGCAGCCGACGCTGCTCTCCACGCGCACCAGCGCCGTCGCCGTGTTGCTGTGCTGCCGTATTGCCGACGGCGGCGGCGTCGAACGATCGCGAAAACAGTTCATCAGTCGCTTTGGTGGCTGGCGCCGTTCGTGGGCGACGTAACCAGCGGCGCCAATTATGATGTGCGCCGAGTCCGGCGTGCCAGGCGACACTGACACATTGCTGGCCCTCGCCTGCATCGCAGCTTTCGTTCGCTCTCCGACTTCGACTTCGATTGCGACTTCGACTTCGAGTTCGAGTTCGAGTTCGACTTCGACTCGGACTTAGGGCTCAGCTGCAGTGCTTATCGTCACTGCCCGTTGCTGTTGTTGTTCTTACAGCGCCTGCATGTGCTCTTTCTCTTCCTTCCTCTCTCTGCCTTTGACTTCGACTTTGAGTTCTCGGCGATGACGTCAGTGCAGCGGGCGACTTATCGACGCGCCGTGGTGCGAACTGTGCGGAAATGCTGTCCATATAAATGGGTATGTAACGAATGCTTATGAAGTGCTTCATTGCAACCAACATTCGCTGCCACAGTGAAGACTGCCTAAGTGCACAACGACTTGCCAAGATAACTTCGTTACTTTTGTTTATTTTCAAAAAATTTAAAAGCTTAATTAGAATTTCATCGAAAGTATTTGAATTAAAAGCAGAGTATTTAAATTGACTTTATGGTTTATTTTATTAAAAAAGAAAAGAAGGTGATTGCGAATATTGTGTAAAATAATTTGGAAAATTCCTTCCCAATTTCTTACAGCTTAAAAATTGATAAGTTTTTCAGCTGTGCAACTTAGCTAGGCTTCACTGTTAGCAAGTTCTTTTGTTTATAACCAAGGCGCCTACCTCTGCCAAGTGCCAATTTCCGCTGCTTAACTTGCACCACTGTGCGAAATGCGCTTCTTGCCGTTATTCTTCCACTTCCTGTTGCGGTTGGTTTTCTATTCTGACCACAAGCCGATGTCTTTTGTCCGGCTGATCGCCGGTGCGTCTCCAGAAAATGTGCCCAACTATGCCGCAATGGTATCGATCATTGTTCGCGTTCACATGCAGCTCGGATTTCCACACGCTCGACAACTGAATGCGAACCACTGAAATTCTTAGTGCTCGCTGGTGTCTTATCGGCAACGGTTGGCTCGCCCCGCTCGCCCAGGCGAACCACATTAGTGCCGCAACGATAAGATAAAAAGCAAAAAAAAAAATAAAAAAAAAACTCCAGTTAATTCATGCCGGACGGGTGTAAATGATAGCGCAATACTCTCTCAAGGCGTATGGGAATTTGATCTAGGATAACAGCGCCATCTATCTGTCAATTTTTCTGTAGTAAACTCAACTTTTGCAGCCGAGTAAATTTGAAGCAATATTCAGAGAGGATCTTAATCTGTTTAAACAGAGGCAAATTATAGAGACACAGCCCAATATGCCCTTTTCATTCAGTTAACGAGTGTATGGCAAAAAATGGAAAACAAAACACGCACCAAAACAAATGCTAAAATAAATCCCACACAACAAATGAAATACGAATGTGAGTTTGAGTGTGCGAGTATTGCTTGCTCCAACAAATTGGCGATAATGGGCTAAACAGTTGGCGGTTAGTTCACGATCGCCACTCAGTGGCATTTCCCAACCCACTGCCCGCTTGCACCACCCACCGTCAGTTTTTCAGCAATTTCACATTATTTACACTGGCTGCCAACAAAGCTGCCCGAAGTTTACTGCTGGAGCCACTGTCATTTATTTTACTGGGTTAATGGAACGACTTATCAATTGCCAGGGTATCTCTGCTTAGTACATTTGAGTGTGCTTATCAAATCGATAATGCTTTGCAGCACATTATTCTAATCCATTTGTCTTGTTTTTATACCCTAAACGCAAAGGAGATGTCTTAAAGGGTATGATGGCTTTTAGAAGGAAGCAAATCCTACGCTTTAAGGCTCTATCCGTTCGTTTGTCCTGCTATCAAAGCATACACAGAAAGAATTTATAACAATTTTTGTAATTTAATTAGACATCTGTTTCACATCAATAAATATAGCATACTTTTCGCGGCACAGGAATATTTATATTCTAACTTAATTTTTAAATAATATTTAAGCAATCACTAAGCAATAGATTTCATTTTTCAACATCACAATCATTTGACAAAACCATTATTTATAATTCAATATAACTTTGTTTAAAATATTAGTTCTTTATATTTAAGTTTCTCTAAGCTCCAACGTTTTTTGTTGTATTGGAAAAAAAATTGAGCAAAAAAGTTGAGTAAATATACATTCATATAATATTTTGATATAATGGACTTTAAACATTCATATATATATGTCTTTTTTAAAAATATTTCTAAGTACGAGTTAACAAAATGCCCGATAAGGAGATTCTAGTTATACTAAATTTAAAATTACTCTAGGTACATTTGGTAGAAGGAAATGTTGAAATTACGTTACAAGTTGAGTTGACTATAAAAATATGCGGATAACAGTAAAGGATACGTATACACAAATCAAGAGATCAATTTTGGCCCATTTACTGATCCACCTGGCCAACGGTTGGGTCGATCTCCTCCTCGTTAACCGCGCCGGGCTCCGTTGTGCGATGCGATCGCATGTGGCCGCTGAGGCCGGCATATTGGGCAAAGGCCTTGTCGCAGATCTTGCAGATGTAGCGCTTTTGGGGCGCATGAATCTCCTTGTGCTGGCGCAGATACTTGGCGCTGGTGAAGCCCTTCTCGCACACATCGCACACCTTGTCGCGCACGTTGAGGTGTCCCTTGATGTGATCGTTGAGCACGGACTGCTCGAAGAACGTCTTGCCGCACAAATGGCACTTGCCCTTGGGTCGCTGCTGGTGGCGCCGCCGATGGCGCTCAAAGAACGAGCTGGTGGTGAAGCGACTGCCGCAGATCTCGCAGCAGTAGGGCTTCTCGCCCGTGTGCTGGCGCCGATGCACATGCAGATCTGTGGTGTTGGCGAACCGTTTGCCGCACGCCTCGCAGGCCAGCTGATAGTCGTGGGTGTGGCGTCTCAGGTGTATCGTGCAGTTGTCGCTGCGCGCGAAGCCGCGCTTGCAAATCGGACAGACAAACGGCAAGCTGCCCTCGTGCTGGGCACAGTGCACCTTGTAGCGATCGACGCTGCTCACCGTTTGTCCGCACTCGGCGCAGCGAAACGGCGGCATGTGCTCGTCCAGAAACAGCAGCTGCTGCTGATAGCGACAACGTGCCGCATACGGGCGGTTGTTGCGTTCGCATTCCAGGCGTCGCAGCTTCTCCTGTGCGTAGGTCCTGCGCAGCTGCGTTATGTAGCTCTGCAGCTGCGCAGGGCCCAATTGCTCCAAGTGCAGCTCGCTGCGGCACAGCTGCAGCAGCGTCTGCTTGGCAGCCAGGCGCACATGTCGCAGACGGCAGTTCAGATCGTGCATATCCCAGATGCGGCGAGTGCGCCGATAGAGCTCTATAAATTTAAGATTCTGCTCGTCCGTCAGCTGCGGCACCGGCAGCGCCGTCGCAGTGTGTGCCTTGAAGCAGCGTTTCTTGCGCACGCTGTTCCCGAGGAACTGTAGACGTTCATAATACCATGGAGCTGGCGTTTGGTCTGTGAGCTGCTGCTGCTGGCGCCGCTGCTCCTGGGCGTGGATAGTGCGCAGCATTTTCACATAGTCTGATATTTCTTGGGACTTTAGCTGCAGCTGGAATCGGGCGTTCAGCTGGCGTGCAATCTGCTCGCAGGCCTCGCCGCGCCGCTTGTAGTTGCGATAGTCCAGCACGCCACTGTCCCAAAGCAGACGCGCGCTCTCCATCAGTTCGATGAGCGTCCGCATGATGGGATGCTGGCGTAGCCAAAAGTGGGAGTTATCCTAGAATCAGCTTTTGAATAAGAAATAAGGGATGAAAAAATCACTTTCCTTACGGTTGTTGCCAGCTCCTCCGAGTTGATGCTGATGTTGTTGCAGCTGCCAGCGCTATGGCCGCTGCTGGGCATATTCAGCTTCACTTCCGCAACCAAGTGCAGCTCTGGCTGAGCTGCAGCAGCCAAGACCTGGCGTTTCTCCAAGGGATCGACTCTCTGCTCCGGCTCCTCGGTTGCCTCTGGCTTGGGTTCATTTTTTATGCTTGTGATTTGAATTATATGCAGGTTGCGTAGCGGTTGATTTCTGGCCGGCTCCATTTGCGTTTCCGTTTGCATTTCTCCCGCATGGTCCGCCGCCAAATGCTGTTTGAAATCCCGAAAAGCCGTTGTCTGATGTTCGCAGTAGATACACTTGAAGGCAAAACTGCATGTTTCGCGCTTGATGTGCCACACAATGTCGCCACAGCGCTCGTAATGAGGCGGCATTATGTGTTAATATAAATATGTTTTCGTTTGGTTGGAGCTTTAAAGTAAACAATTGGTTAGTTCGATAATTGCATCCGCAGAAAATACTACAAATACCAATATATCGATTGCTGTGTGTATGCTGAAAAGTATGCAATGCATACAGCAAAACTATCCACCTGCTATCGATACACATGTTCGCTTTGCAACACTGTTACTTAACACGGCCCGCACATATTTGCATTTTTATTTAAATTTAAATTAGCCTAACCGTTGTTAGTTGAACGTGAAATGTGAATGAGAAGGCAAAAAAAAACAACAACTATATAATGAATTGCCCAATATGCATATCAAATCTTAACTGTGGACAAATCAATTTGTATTTGATTTTCGATCCTGTCAAAGCTCATGGGTATCAAGGCTGCAACATCTTGTCAATTAATTGATTTCGTACAAATTATTGTTGTTGATTGTCTGAAAGTTGTAAAAATTTAACTGTGCCGCACAGCTGACGTGGACGTTCTCTCTTTCACACGCCTTCTTTCGGCAGCTGTGGCGACTTTCATGCGCAAGGGTCTCCGCTGTGGGTCAACAAATGCACACATACATATGTATCTACATACATATCGACTCTGTGCATGTGTGTGTTGGATGGGCCGCTGTTGGAGGCGTTGACAGCGACGCGACGTTTTCGGCGTTGACCGCTGCGGTCACCTGTTACTTTCACTGCGGCGCAAGCGCAACAACGAACACGTTTCACGCGCGCATACGTCTGTGTGTGTAAGTGTGTGTGCATTTGTTCATTGGCCCAACAATGCAAAGTTATTAAAATTACAAAAACGCTTCTTCGGCGACAGGGCAGTCGGCAGTGCTTTTTTTTAGTTTTATGTTTTTTTGTAGAGTTACCAATAATTGCATAAATTAGCGATTCTTTTTGCAGTATAGCCAGCGGAAGTCTTTTCACTTGGCGGCGCTCTCACTTTCGTCTTCGCTGCCATTGTCGTCGCGTTTGTTGTTGCTGTCAAATATTTAATAATTTGTGCTAAAATGTGAATTAAATGCCCCCACCGCATACATAATAACCTAGTGGCAACCGCAACAACAAGCCAAAAGCGGTGGCACTCGGAGCAACAACAACAACAACGGCAAACTTGACGCTGTGGAATGTAAACGGCATGCGAGAAGAAAACGAAAAAGTGGACAAATTGACTAACTGACTGACTGACAGGCAGGCACAGACATGTTTTGGCCAGCCAACAACAACAACGGCAACAGCAACAACGAGCACAGTTGAGCTTTGCCTATCCTGCAGTTGCTCGTATGTATATGTATGTATGTACACACATATGTACATACATACATGTATACATATGTGTTATTGGCTTACCTAGGTAATTCTGGTATTTGGGCACACTTGCACACAAACACACGCACACATTTCTGTCGCCTTCGTTGCTGTCGTTGAGAGCGCGCCCAAAAATGCAATTGAGAAAAAAACCCACGCAATAACGAAAACCCAAAATAGAAGACAACTATAAAACTGATGAAAACAACAACGATACGGCATGCCAATGCCAAACGCACACACTGACACACACGCAAGCGCATACCACTTGCTGTGCTGTGTGTTGTTGTTTACCTGCGCCGCATAGCAGAGACGTCGACAGCAACTGCGCAGTCGCAGCATCAGACGCTGCGCACAGCTGCAACGCCATTGCATTATTTGAAAGAAATATTTGCTGAACCAATGTTAAGAAAATTCAGAAAAAAGGAAAATAATAAAATACACAAAAGTTTACTTTAATAAAATTAAATAAAAGGAAAGTACTAAAGTGCTTGTTCAAACATCGGGAAAAGTAAGAATTGTTCCGATATTTAAAACTTCTTATTCTCAAGACATTCGTATTAATAACATATTCACACTTTCCACTGAGGAAAAGAACGTTTTCAGCTGAGTTTTGTTCATCAAATTAAAAAAAAATATTAACGCTTGTTATTATGTTGTTGTATTTAATGTGCTATTTTTCTTGTTTTCTATTTTGCCTAAATAAATACCTACCCAAAAAAAAGTTTGCAGTGTATTTTTCAGCCTGCACCAGCCCCTGTTGCTGCCGAAGTCTTGAACACAACGAAGTAGCGAGAGACAAAAAATATCAACAGGCTGCTACAACAAGAACAACAACAACAACAACGAGTGAAACAAAACGACAAACACACAAACAACAACAACAACTACAACGGTCATTGAAGTTTTTGTTTTTGTGATTTTCTTCTTGTGGTCTTATCCAGCAGGTAGACAACGAGCCGGCTCGGTTGCATTTACAGCGCTGTCGCTGCCTCAGCCGACGTCGTCGTCGTCGTCGTCGTCTTCGTCTGTTTCGTTTTGAGCTAAGCTGTTGAAACTTGGCTCAGAGTTTTGGCGTTCAGTCCGTTGGCGAACGTTGTCTTGAGCGCAGTTTGTCGTTGTCGTTAGTCGCATTAACAACGTCTCAACGTGCGCGTCTCCGTCCGTGCTTGTGCTTGTGTGTGTGTGCGTGTACTTGTGTTCGTGTGTGTGCGTGCGCATTGGTGTGTCGCGGTTACTGTGCCTGTCTTACTAGCTGGCTCCGTTCCCGTTTGCCGCAGCCGCTTGCTAAATTATTATACACGTCGATTTTTTTCGAGTTTTTTTTTTCTGTGTCGCCGCAGCAGCAGCGCAAACTGGTTGCTGGAATAAGAAGCAGCAGCAGCTAGCTGTGAACAGAAGAGGCAGCAGCAGCAGCAGCAACAGCAACAACAAAAACCGTATTTTTGTTTTGTCGGTCGCAAGCGCAAAAAATTAAAGTAGAAGAAGAGAAAAACAACCGTTTAACGACAGCCAAAGGAGCACACTAACAGTAACACTTACAGCAGCATTAGCAGTCGCATTAACAGCCACTGTTATCAGCATAGCTCCATAGCTAATTGAATTTGCATTAATAAAATAAAAAGAAGATGCCCTGCTCGGCCGTAACGCTATCGATAGCGACAATCTGTGCGATTATCGCGACGGCGCTGCTCGCGATCGCCTTCTCCACAGACAATTGGCTGCACTATGATGTCAGACGCAATCAGATACAGGTTAGTGTGAAAAGCGTTAACAAAACGAAGCCAAACAGTCGGCGCACAGCTCTCATATCATTCACATATCGCATCCACAATCTTTGCATGCACACCAAGTATACACTGCGTGGCCGTGTGTTGTTTGTCTCACACCCCCGCCAAATTGACAAACAATGGGTTCAAATCAAGCCAAGGCCTTGCCATAGAAAACAACAAACACAAAAAAACAACAACAGCAAAGAAAAAATCCACAATCAAATCAAAGAAGAAGAAGAAAAAGATCTTAAGTCCACAGTCAAAATGGAAGTCAAAATGGGTACTTGAAAAAAAATACATAACACATGGACAGTGTCCGAATACTGAACTTGAAAACTAAAACAAAATTAGATAGAAAATGGAAAATATAGAGTACAGTTTCGAGAAACATTATATATTAAATATTATTATTATTTGAAGATTGAGTTACAGTTAAAAGCAGTCAGCGAAATTGTTTGTTAAAACTTGAACCTTGAGAATTGTCTTATTATTTTTAATTAAACTTTCTTTGCAGCGATTACATATAGTTTCCTTCTGAAAACACCCAGCTATTTAAATTTAAATTAAAATCTATTTGGATATAGATATGTATCTTATCAGTCTTATGATAGTTATTATCAAACAAATAATATTTCCACATATTTACTTTGGTTCATTGTTATGTAAACACATGCCAAAATTAAGAACAAGGCAATATGTTAATTCATAGAGCATATCGAAATTGCCTAGATAATATGGTATTTGTGTCCCACTGTGCCTGTGCATGCTGCAGACGTCGACGGTGACAGCGACGTCGACAGCGGCCGCAGCAGCGTTAACAGTAACAGACGCGCGTGTTGTTGCTTAGCGCAGAGAAGAAGAAATAAGGGCATGGCGCAGCGTGTGAGGCATATGAAAAGAAGAAAGGTCGAAAGCAAACAGCGAACAGCAACAACGGCAACAGGCAGGGGGGGGGGGGGGGGGGGGGGGGGGGGGGGGGGGGGGGGGGGGGGGGGGGGGGGGGGGGGGGGGGGAGCTGGGCGGTTGCTTGGCCGTTAACGCTAAAACTTTCTACGCGAGCGCTTAGCCAAGCCAAGCGACGCGACTGCGTGACAGGCAGGCGGGGTGGGACAATAAAGAAGACGAACAAGAAGCAACAGCAGCAGTAATTTCTCATTTTGCATGTAATACACACAAAAAACAAACAACAAATGCGGCTTGTAGGTTCAGCTTAGGCAGATAGCTGAGCTGAGCTTAGGCGAGAGACCAAGAGAGAGAGAGAGAGAGAGAGAGCGCCAAAACTTTAGACATACATATGTATATGTGTTTGTGAGTGTGCGCGCATACCTCGCATACCAAAACAGAAAAGCTGAAAATATTTGCACGTTTTGACGTTCGCTTTACTTGCGCTTGCATAAAGGTTAATCCTAATGGTGCTGCCAACTGGCTGCAAAGCCAAAGTCGAAACTTGCATACAAATGCAAACTGCAGCAGAATAAGAGAGCAAGCGAAGTAGAGAGAGAGAGAGAGAGAGACGCACACAGGAAGAGCGAACTCATAAGAAGCTGGAGCGCATTTTGTTGATTGCTCTCAACAGGTAGACACGCACACAAACCCAAATACACTATTTATAAAGGCATTAGAACAAAGTAATTATAATTTTTTAGCGGCACAATTGGTAACGCTGGCCCATGGTAAATCAATTGCAACGCTCCCAAATGCTGTTGTTGATTTTGGGTACGTTGCAGTGTTGCATGCCTTAAATATATGTGTGTACAAATGTACATACATATGTACATATGTATATGTATGCATTTTGAAGTGACCGACAAGTGGGCACCCTAATCTATGACTATGTTAACAGTTGGCAACTGGCGTGACTAATGGTTTCTAATTAGCTCGGCAGCAGTATAGAGGTAGAGGTGTTTAAATTTCCAAGCTAGGCTTGACTTATACATTTTACAGCGGATGTCTTTTGTTTCTAAGGATTTATTCCATTCCTTGTGTGTTTGCTAGAGTGACCAGGTTTTGTTATCTTAAGAATACTAACATTTGAATATAGCAACGAGTATTGTACTTGCGGCGACTTACAACACTATTTACATGGCTTTTAAGTTTATCTTTGTTTTAAGTTCTTGTTTGCTTTCTACTCTGTTCATAGAACTTACGCTTGGCGGATTACTGTTATCAACAAAACGCGTAATAGTCTGCGTTAGCCTGCCCCTCTTCCGCTCCGTCTGTCTCTCTCTCTCTCTCTCTCTTCTTGCTCAATTCTTTGTGCGGCGGCCGAGCAAAGTTCAAGCGCTACATAGAAAACAAGCAGCTCAGTAACAATAACAATAAAAATAGCTACAACAACTGCTGCTGTCCATTGCCTCTGCTTCTTCATTCCACCACATTTATCTGCTTCAACTTTTCGCTGCTTCTTCTGGTTTCCAGTACCTGTCTGCGTGCCAAAGCAAAAATTGTTTTTTTTTTCGCTGCCTTAGCCAAAGCCAAAGCCATTTGGCTAAAGGGGGGGCTACTTAGCGGGCGGTTGAGAAGGACGGGGAGGGGGGGGAGGGGGGCGGTGGGTTTGTGTGCATACATACACACATACATCTGCATGTACATATATATATATATATATATATATATATGTGTGTGTGTGTGTGTGTGTGCGGCAAACCGGTTTTGAGTTTTCACTCGTTTCACGTTTTCAAGTCTCTCAAAATTGGTATGCGATACCCCGCCTAAAACACACACACACCGCCTGCCGCCCCGCCCCGCCCCCTGCCGCCACGCCAGGTTGCCAGATCGCCGGCAGCCCTAAGTCGCCATTGTTGTTGTTGTTGTTGTTGTTGTTGTTTGCTGCTTTTTCTTTATTGTCGCCAGGTTTCAATCCATGTTTGCAATCCACGATTCGAATCGATTGCCAATCCAATTGATGAAACTGCGCTTTTGGCCAGCTCTTCGCCTGGCTCGTTAAAAGAGAAAACCCTTCCTATCAGCCATTGCATTTCTTCGTCGTCTTCATCTTCTTCTTTTTTCTGTATCCATTAATATTGTTACAGCAAAAGGCAATCAGTTTTATCTTATATACATATGTGCATATATTTATGATCAGTAAGAGCCTTCGATCAGTGTGAGTTTATATTTTAAAAATATGTATTTTATCTATTTTAAAAACTTAACCTATTTAATTGTTGCTTATATAAAGAAATAATATTTTTGATAAGTTTTCCATGGTTTTGAATATAGCTTATAGTTTATAGTGTATCTTTCAGTCATTAATGCTCTCTCTTTTTTTTTTGCTTTTGCCATAATTTTAACAAACACAAAATTGGCATAGGGTATCTTTGAGTCGACCTTAAGCGTCCGTTGCACTTTTACTCGTTTTAATTTTTCTTGTTTTGCTTTTCTTTTATTTCAATTCGGTTCGTTTGCTGCATTTGCCTCGTTTTGGTAGCGTCTGGCTTCACTTTACGGCCAAAAAGAAATGAAAAGCTAAAAACTTGCTGTTGTTTTTACCATTTTTCCCCATAAGGTTTTCTTAATTTTGTAATTTTGTAGTTTTGGCTCTGGCGCAATGTTTTATTTGTTGCAGCGGCATTTTCTTCAGCTTCTTCTTCGTCAACGTCTTCGTCTTCTTTTTCTCTTTCTTCGTGTTGGCTTTTTTTCAATGAATGAATTTCATTTTATATTTTTACGGTTAGTAAGCGCTTTGATTTGTCAACGTGCACAACGAAACCGAAAAAAAAACACATGTTAATTTGAGACTAAAAATTATTAATTAAGCTTATGCCAAATTACTTATACGCCATGTGTGACCAACAACAGCAGCGTTCGCATTAGATTTCTTTTTCTTCTTTTTTTCTCTTTTTTCTTTTTGTAGACCCAACAAATTCGTTGTTCACACACACACACACACACATACCTAAGGTACAGGAGATTTCACTTTACGACTACAATATTTTCTACATTTTCTTAAATATTTAATTTTTTACTATTTTATTACTAAGCAAGTGAGGCAGTTTTTTTTAACTTTAAGTTAACATTTTATAAGGTTTATATATACAAGAATGTCAAGGAAAGTCAAAAAAGAAGCAATTGTTAAAGTTGTAGTTTTTATTTTTATTTTTATGGTACTTAAAACATTTTGTGTTTTAAATACTTTAAAGTAAATAGTCACTTTTGGTAAGAAGGTAACTTAGTGTTAGCCTTTACATATAAGTAAAAAAAAAAAATATATATATTATTAGAAGATTTTATTTTGTATAGATTATCTAATAGTTGCGAATTTTATAGGCAATCTTTTAGTCGAGCCGGCTTCACGAAAGCATTTTAAAAAATTGTTTAATTATTTACGGCTCGTTTATGAATTATTGACGCGTCATCAGACTAATATAGCCGGTCGGTCGGGGACTGTCCGCAGTCACCATCATTAGTTTGGCTAATTTGTATTTTATTTGCTGACATCATGTGAAATTCCAAGTGGGTTTATCACCTCTCCCCGACTAACCCAAACCACGTCCACGTCGAGAACCGAGAACCGGAGAACCGAGTACCCAAATACAGATTTGCATAAAGTGAATTGCATTTGGCGTTGGGTTACCAACAATGCCAATTGGCTTAATCAGCAGGGTAGCGGGCACCCGATTACTTTCTGTTTACAGGTGTCGAAAGGGGGGCTGACGAAGACAATGTCTCAGTGTCGTAACGGTTTAAGCGAAAACAGTTGAGAGAACGAGCTGATCATAAAATGATTCAACAGTTAACTATGCAAAAGCTATTCAAAGCTCCTGTTAAACTTGACAGCCAGCTGTCAGTTTAGCATTCGAATTTGAAATCAACAAAGTTTTAATTAACTTAGGTAACTATTTAAAGTGCGTTGTCTAAGTTGATAAACATTTGTAAGTTATAGCTTAAGTTAAGTATAGCTTTAATATAATTTAATAATCAAAAGGGATTCTTAAAATTTATTTTTCTTGCCAGTTGTCAAACTTTATATAAGAATACTTAAAAAAGTTTTTTTACTCATGCTTCCTTTCAGAGTTAACCAACGCTTTGACCTGTTGTCAGCTTTACTTTTAAATATTTACATTTTACTTAATGGCGTTGCCAGATCGCATTCAGATTTGCTTAGTACACGAATTCCACAGTTAGAAGAGAATTCTTAACAACTTTGGGATTAATTTGGCGCGCTTTCGCCACAGTCATTATCATAAGATTGCGATGTTCTTGAGCCGCCGATTCGAAGCTTCTTTCTCACACGACTTTGTAGCCTACTTAAATCGCAATTATTTTGGCCACTTGAGCGTGCGATTTCGAACGCTTTCGCTTCCTGCAAACTTGATAAGCAGTTTTTTTTTATTTTTTATAAGTATCTTGCTATGCTTTTTTTATTATATTATTATTGACAACGTGGTAAAAAAAGGGGTATATTAACTGTTCGCAATGGAAGTTTGCTGGAGAATATGAATGAAATGTTTTTATGCTGTGATAAATTGAACTTTTTTATAATAGTTGAGTTATTTATTAATTATGTGATGAGAAACATTTAACTTATAAAACTATTGCATCATTTATTTTCATCTTACTATTTAATTATTGTTCAAGATTAAAAACCTGTTTTTTTCTTATATAAATATTTATAAAGTAATTAACAGGGTATTTCTGGGTCGGTCATTCAATTCCCTCTTCTTTTTTTTTGCTCATTGAATAAACAACTAATTGAAATTGAATAATTGAAGTTGAGTTCGCCTTTTTTTTTTTTGTATATATCTTTTTTATTTTTAATTTATTTTGTGCCTCATCTCAAATATCATGGGCGGGTAGAACGAAGGGGGTGGAATAAAAGTTATAAACCAGCTCCTATAATTATAGTCATTGATGCTTCGATCTGTCTGAAGTACAACGCACAATTGCAAAGCTTGTGTGATTGTTAGACTGATAGATTGATGGATTGAACATCTGCTGTCAATGTCGCGCTCCCACGATCTATTCAGAAAAAAAAATAAAAATAAACTAGAAAACATTTGGCTATAAAACAACTTCTGGCCAAAACCAGAATTGAGAAACCAGCTGAAAAATGTTTTTGTGCAACAAATAAAAACAAATTTCTTGTTATTTTTATGTTATTCTTTTTTCCTCTTTGTGTGCATTCCAAAGCAAATAGGCGAAATCTGTGTTTTGCATACCCTGTTTCAAGAAAAAACAAAACGAGGCTTAAAACAACTTTTTTATATAGCGTATTTCTATTACAGCATAAATTCTCATGGAAAGTGTTACTTAAAACCATTTAAAAATAAAGCTAAATTAACAGTTTTTATTTATAAATATAACACTTAGCCTACATTCCATGAACTGCAATTTTTTGTATTATAACTTTTACACACACAGAAAAAATAGTTATATTAAATTTGTCACAAGCGAATAATTTCTTAGGAGGCGTACTTTATACCCTGTAAATGTTTATATTTCAGAACTTAAAGAACTTGAATTTAAAGCATATTTCAATATTTACATTTATTTATATTTATTTATTTAATTATTAATTTTTAAGAGCTCAGACAAGAATTTTAATATGTGAATTCTCAGCTTTAAATCCCTTTATATACATATTTGTTTATATACTTCTTCTGGGCTTATATTTAAGTATTTTTTGTAATTTTTTTTTACTGATCACATTCCTGTTTTTATTTAAGTTTTCAATTTGCAGCCGCACCCAAAACAACAACAACAACAACAACAAAAAAATGTGTCGCCTGCATTTTGACAGCTTTTTTGTTTGAGTTATTCAGATTATTTGTTTCTCTGCTCTTCGCCTTTGGCACTCGTCGAACAGTTTGCTGACATATCTTTAAACTCGATCGCGGCCTTGGACAACTTGGCTACAACTCGAGCTCTTTGGCATCCTGCACACGTAGACGATAGTTGCAGTCTCTAGCTTTGGATTTGCTTGGCGATTGGCTAATCACCAACATCCGCTACCCAGGGGGGAAGTGGGAAGTGGGAAGGGGGCAGGGGGCAGGGGGGGGGAGTGAAATAAACCCGTTTGGCTGTGTCATAAAAATACTTGTGCCTTATTAATATCTGTACAAACAATCGCAGCTGCCAGGCGCCATATGTTGTCTATGAAACTGTCTCTGGAAACTGGAAACTGGCAACTGGCAACTCTAGGGCTATTTCTTTTTTTTTTACTTCTTTTTTCTTTATATTCGTCCACGTACAGTGGACACTGGCAAAGGCACAACACAGGCACATATATAATGTGTTGCGTGTCTGAAACGAGTCTGGAGCTTGGCTTTTTGCTTCCTGATCGCATCGGTCTGTGTAAACTAATCCATTTAACATAATATTTGCAACTTGTCAAATAGATCAGACGTTAAGTGCTTTTCTGATCAAACTGTACTTTGCTATCACATTTCAAATGGATTATTTAGTAAGCTTCGTGGTTTATCTCTCTCTCTCTCTCTCTCTTTCCCGCTCTCTCATTTGGTTAAGAGATTGTTATAAAAAGATCATTTATTTAATGATCGCTTCTTCTTTGAATTCTTTCATTGAGCTCACTAATTTCTTTACTTGTTTTGCTTGCTGATCACTTGAATGATCAGTTTATATATCTTTACTCTTTAGTAATTGTTGAACTGCCTCTTTAAAGATTTGCATTGGTTTTTAGATCACATCCAATGTGATCAGATAGATCACTTTTCAAGCTCCAAGTTTGTTATTGATCACTTGTGCAAAGTGAGAAGCGCTCTAAAAGGTTAACTGATCAACAAAGCAATTTGTAGGCATTTGATCAACGATTACGATCAGTTGGATTATTGGCTAATTTCCATTGAGATCGGCTAGATCAGTAAAGCTAAGTTCTGGCTCTTGCTTCTGATCAGTGATCGACTATTGATCACATATCAACTAGATCAATTTACTAATTTTGAGTTTTAAGGTCAGATCAGATCACATAGACTGATCAGCATTGGCTATAAGATAAGAAAAGCTTTTGCTGTTGTAAACTCAGCTCAAGTCGCTGCTTCTGCTTTTTTGATCAGCGACTGATCAACTGAAATGATCTTTGCATGTGTCACATGCTAATCTCACGCTTTGAATGTGAGAACACGTAGCTATATTAGACATATATGTATATGTGTGTGTGTGTGTGTGTGTGTTATATCCGTAAATTTGAAATGGCATCACGTTCCACACGTTTGCCACATGAAATTCTACATTTTTGGTAAAGAAATGTTAATCAGCCCAAACAATAAGCAAGTGGTAGCTGTCTGTCTTACCCCTCCCCCCTCCAGCTCCCCTTTTAGCTCTCTATAAAAAGAGAAAAGCGGCACCCAAAAAAAAAATTAAATAAAAGCCAAACGTGTTTTACTTGATGTCCGGTACTTAAATAACAATGCGACAGCCCAAAAGAAAACTTAACAAATTATTATTGACAAACGAACCAGGGAGCTCGCATCAAGACCTGTGGGGGGGGGGGGGGGGGGGGGGGGGGGGGGGGGGGGGGGGGGGGGGGGGGGGGGGGGGGGGGGGGGGGGGGGGGGGTCGTCTCCATATCGAGCTGAAGAACTGAACTTATGTAAATTTGGTGGCTGGTGAAAAATGTTTTTGTTTTTTATTTTGTTTTTGCTTACGCAATACGTCGACGAAAATGCAGTAAAAAAAAAAAAACAAAAACAAGCGTGGAAAAAAGGGCGAAAGTGTGTGACTTGGCAATACCCTGTAATCAGTAACTTATTATATATTATATAGTATGTGCATAGAATAAAAAGCAAAAGATCTTCAATTCCATATTCACATTTAAAGCCAAAATTTGTTCAATATTTACGTTTTTTTTTTTACTGACTATTATATATTATATTATATAATACTTCAAGCATAATATTTAATTTAATTTAAATATATAAAAAAAAGTGCTTTTATGAACATTTTCTTAAAACAATTTAAAGTGAGGCACGTTTTTCTTTCTTTTTTATTATTATTTTTTAAAAAAATTGTAACTTATTTTGAACATCCTCGATGATCAAGAGCTTTGATTCGTTAGCCCAAAATCATAATACCCTTTGTTTGCATTAACATTTGCAATGATCATCAACAAAAAGTTGAACTGGAAACTGGAAAAAAGCTGTTGTCCGCCCAGATTTGTTATGAAATGTTTTCGCTTGGCTTGGTTCGGACCTGGTTAACGTTTTGGCTTTCTGCTTCGGTCAGTTCAGCTCTTGTATTAGCGCATTTTTCCCAAACCCAAAACCCAAACCCGACCCCTCTTCCATCGGTTACTTTTCGCCCTAGCGGATTAATTTTGTAACTTTCTTATGAAAGTCGCTCACATGGCAATTAAGGTCTACTCCCTTCCCTATTTCCTCTATTCCCATCACACCCCCCCCCCCCGCCGCCCGCTCCCCTCGGTTGCTGTCATAGTTTACTGAGTCGTTTAATTTATGGTATAAACCATAAATCCGTCCGCATTAGAAAACTCGAGAAATCAGTCGTGTGTGAGCTTAGCTCCTGGAAATGGGAGCATCAATTGGGCATGGCTATAACTGGGCAAGCTAATTGTTTAGTCACGCCCAACTGGGCGTCTCAAATAGACCGAGGAAAGCTCGAAGGTCAAAGAAAAGTGGGGAAATCACAATGCAATCAAAGCCTTAAAAAACTTTAAGTCTACAAGATTTCCTCGATCAGAGATCGATAATTGAAGAACTTGAAAGTATTCTCATCATTATTGTCAGCTAGTATGTACATATATATATCTCTCATTTAGACCTCGCAAAGTTAGCATAAGTTTTTTTTAATATTTTTTTTTTAAACTTGACTACTTGACAATGTGAGACCTTCAATTGTAAGATTTTCAGACTGCAATGAATCGCATGTAATGACGTATGAAAACTGCGAAACGTGTTCAACACGGCAACACTTGATCTGATATGGAAAAGTATACACACACACACACACAAACGCACACACGCACCCACAACAAAGCATGACCAGCATATATACAAACATACATATTTTTTTTATCCGCGTATCATTAAGAAAATGAAGATGAAAATAATTAAAATGAAAAAAAAAATATAACGTAAGCTGACCGGATGATGATCGATAAATAACAACAACAACAACAACAGCTGTAATAATTGGTATTGAGCTAGTTGAAAGCATAAGCGGAATCTTTTGTTAGAGCCGCCCACACGCGGAACTGGTTCTGGTTCCGAAGGCGTCTCAGAGACTGAAAGACCAGTTCGTAAAGCAGGTGGCAATGATTTGCATTTGGGGGCTTTTTCATCTACTCTTTCATCTACTCTTTCATCTACTTCTTCTTCTTCTTTCACAATCCATAAGCTCGCTCGAGGCTAACCTGAATCATTTAATTTAATTAATAATCCCCTCTTTTTATTGCAGGCCTTTGCCGCCAAGCACTCGGACGCGGAGTCGTTGCTGCATAATTTGAATGTTAAGTATTATTATTATACGAGAACCCGCGGCTTGTTTAGGATATGCTATCCCAAGGAACGACCGCCCGCAGTTGCCGGTAAGCGACAAATGGAAAGAAAAACAAGAATCCAAAATTTCCGTGTAATTCTATAAGTTATTAAATTTTAAATAGTGCCCACGTATTTGTCGCCCATTGAGACGCACTGCTCGAACATTGATTATTTTCCGCAAATGGAGGACGACAAGATTTCGAATGAGGATGCCACGTCCCGTTTGCATTTGGCACGCTCCTGCATTGCGCTCTTCATAATCAGCTTTGTGACCATCTTTTGTGCCTTCTGGACGGGCCTGTCCGGCTGCTGGAAACGCTCGTCTGGCGCCATAACGGCCACCTCGATCCTACTGCTGGTCACCTGTCTGCTCGCTGCCGGCGCCATGGGTCTCTGGCATACGGTCGAGTTCTTCGAGAAGGAGAAAGTCGTTGGCGAGGATTACTTCCAGCAGTGGAATACGGTAAATTAGAGAGAAAAAATAACTATATTTAAAGCTTAAACTACTTTTAAACCTTTCGAAGGCTTGCAAACTGAATTATTTGAGTAATTAATCTAGTAATTAAACCAAAAAAAATGGTAGTTATCAATAAATGTGCGTATTTATCCTTAAACAATGCTCAAGTAAAGCCGAATAGAGGCTGTACGTATAAATAATTAAGTAATTACTCATAGTAAGTTTAATTACTTAAGTAATTATAATGAAAATCTAATGAAATGATCAAAATATTTATTAACTTTTTATTAATATAATACTACATAAATAATTACTTAAGTAATTAAACTTATTGAGCTTAATTACTTTGGTAATTGTACTTGTTAAAAGGGAAATGTTGGTTTTAATTAATTCTTAATAGTAAACCCCCTTTGTTATTCCATTTGCAGGTGCTGCGCGATAATACAAAGATTGTCTATGATTGGTCGTACATTGTCGCCTGGACAGGCATTGGCACCTGTCTGCTGGCTGCCATTTTGCTGTCCGGCGCCGCCGTCTGTCTGCGCAACGAGCGCGAGAAGGAGGAGCAGCTCAATCTGCAATATCTGATGCCCGGTAAGTAGCATGAATTAGCAGTCGATGTCAACGTTGATTGATTTTGTATTTAATTGGCTTGTTTCGCTTGCAGTGTACTCGCAGAAGCAGCCGCCGTATCCGCCCTACGCCAACTACGCACAGCCCCAGATCTATCCGGGTCCCTACTACCATGGCTCGCAATACGGACCGTATAATTATTAGATCGGCCCGTTGAGCTAACGAAATGCATAACGAATCAGCGATGGAAAGCAGAATGAAAAACAAAAGATCTTTTGAAATCGTTTCGAAATCACAACAACACAACAAAAACCAGAGCTACATATTGAAATATCCGGGTTAGGCCGAACAGTCGCCCAGTTGCAAAATGTCTGTCAACCTTAAATTGTAAAAGGCGAAAGAGTTTGTTTTTTTTTTGCAAACAGTTTCTTTGAATTTTTATTCGCTATCGAAAGCTAAAAACATATTTACACACATGCATACACATATGTAATACATTTAAAAGAAGAAAAAACAAAAACTTATATACAATTTTTTTATACAAGAATTTAGTTTGTAGTGTCTATATATTTGTATAGAATCGTGGGTCTTGAGTCAATATGCGTCTAAAGTATTTGGTGCGCAAATTTCGCAAAAAAAAAAAAAAAATACAGAAAGAAAAAGAAGAAAATATAAAAGAAAAACAAGCAAAAATAAATGAAATGAAATGAGAAGTACTTACAGCAGGCGAATAATAAGAGAGAACAATAAAGATTTAATTTATTGTAGCATGTAACGTACATGTAGCCTTTAATAATATATAATAATTATAATAATAATAATAATATTAATAATAATAATGTATCTAAGCATAATTTTTTTGTATATGTATGTATATGAATGTAATGTTGAGAATAACTTTACAAATGCGCAGCAAGCGTCATTTTGTCTTCCAAGTACATTAAATGCGTGTGCATATGTTAAGCTGTACTTTAAATAAATAAAAGTTTCTTACGTTACAAAATATTTGAATTGCGCTTTCACTAAAATGCATCGATAGTCGAACTAACAATAATCGGTAGCAAAAGCTTTTGTGTCGCAGTGTTGCCTTAGTAACAAGCATATATCGATATAGACATTGTTCGATAGTTTTTAGATGCTTAGTATTTTAAATACTGCACACGTATGCAACCACTTGCCGCATGCGGTCACACCAAAACCGACACCAACTGTTCACACACAATAGTCGCGCAACTGGTCACATCGAACTTTGTAAAATCGTCACTCAAAAGCAAAAAAAAAAAAGAGAAAAAGAAGACACTAGCAGAAAAAAGACAGGAGAAAAATATTCGCAAAAGTTGTGCGTGCATTTCACTTGACACAGCGACAGAGCAGCGACAACCAAAATGTCCGGCAACGGTTTCGATGAAAATCCATTTGACGAACCCAATCTGGATAATCCATTTGCGGTAAGACTGACAACAATAAAAAAGTGTGTTGCTGATGAAAACCGCACATACACACACTCACACATACACACAGACACTTCGTACCCATACACATACACGCGCGCATGCAACGATGACAGCTTATATGCAAATGCGTGTGACTGTGTGGGCGCCCGTATGGGTGTGTGTGTGTGTGAGAGTGCCGCCTACTCTTTGCTTATGTGTAGCTGACTTTTCGTTTTCTCTTCTCACGTTCAACATTCAATATTGTTCTTTACTGACTGCTTCAGGATCCCGCCATACAGCAAGCGACACGCATGTCCACCAATGTCTCACTGGAGGACTACAATCCGTTCGAGGAGCAGGCGAAACCGCAACTGCAAATCAATTCAACCAACACGGCGGCCGTTGTCCAGCCGCTCTCACAGAACGTGCCGCCCCCGCGTGCCAACTTTGCCGGCGGCGCTCAGCCCAGCACCAGCATACAGATCACCTCGGAGGAGCTTCAGGTAAAACCGCATCACACAATTCAGACCAGGGCTGGCCAATGCGACTTGCTGCTCCAGTTACCAAACACGGCTGCAATGCAATACCCTGTAACCAATGCTAAAAATGGTTTAATGCGTAATTGGGAATTTGTGTGCCATGTCCGCTTGTCTGTCTGAAAGACTATAAAAGCAACAAAATTTGGGACCATATAAAACTTTCTACTACTTATCTGCCTGAAATCGATAAATATCGCTTGGTTGTATTAGAGAAACAAGACCATTTCGAGGTGCAGCTGCCCATAGTTCCATGAAGATTGTACAATAAGAAAAATTGTACTCTTATTGGAATTGCGGGTAGAGATACAAGTTATTTACAGGGTATTAGCGAGTTGCATTAATGCACGTTTACTTGTTGCTATTGCTGCATTGGTGTGGCTGCCACAACGACGTGCATTGTCTGTGCCCCGCCTTGGGTGGCTTAAGTGTCTATTGAATGACACCCACACAAACGCACACGCACACATGTCGTATGATTGATGTGAGTAAGCTAATTGTCGTCTCGTTTTACAGCGTCGCCAGGAGGAACTGGATCGCAAGGCCGCCGAACTCGATCGCCGCGAACAGCAGCTGCAAGGCAATGTGGCTCAGTTAAACAATTGGCCACCGTTGCCGGATAACTTTTGCGTTAAGCCTTGCTTCTATCAGGACTTCGAGGTCGAAATTCCGCCCGAGTTTCAAAAGCTGGTCAAGCATTTGTACTACATCTGGATGTGTAAGCATTTCTACTTTATAAATATATATAAATGTATATATGTTTATTATCGCTTTATTATTGTTATATTGAGACGCCTCAGCCAGATAAGGCCTACACAAATTAGTCATACGTTCAGCTAATAAACGTTGAGCGCTTGCGAATTTCACAAATGCCTACACTCGGAGAAAAGATAAACCAAATAGTAAAAAATTGAAAATTCCCAATTTCAAAATAGTTCGAACCAAAAGTATTCAAACAAAATGTTACATATTTTATACTATTTATGTATATACAATGTGATAGTTTCGCGCAGTGTAACTGCATATGGTAGCCCCTATGTGGTTTGTTGTGCTTAATGCTTACGACAGCTTATCAAACATTTAAATTGCTTGGATTTCACTGCTTTCCACGGTATATTTATGCTGAAAACTAGTTCTTATCAGCAATATTGCTCAAACAAAAAGTTCAACTGTGTTTAAATAGGACTTTTTTGTATTTTCTTAACCATTGATTTGTATTTAAAAACAATTAGCTTATAATTCAATTGGTAACAGAGTAAAAAGTAATCGAATTTATTTTGTTGTAGCTTATTATCTTTGGCCATTGATTGGGCTAATCTTTTGGCTAGCTTTGGCCCTATCTTAGACATATGACATTTTCCCATTGTTTGAGGTTCTAGGCCGAAACTTCTAAGCCATAAAAATACCCTTTTCATATGTTTGTAAAACTGATTTTAACAACTTTGTTTTAGGTTTTAACTTTGTTTATTTCTTATGATATTTCATTATCTGTTGCAGTTTACACTATGACGCTGTGCGCCAATATAATTGGAGCTCTGATTTTGCTATTCCATAAGGGCCTCGTAGTCAATCTGTTTCTGGCCATCTTCTATGCTGTGCTCTTCACGCCCGCCTCATATGTGTGCTGGTATGTTATAATAAATATGTATATAATGTGTTCTATCTCTTTCTCTCTCTCGTTCACATACTCATGCTATCTCTTTCTGTTTGGTGTTTAGGTTTCGGCCGGCCTATAAGGCATTCCGCAACGATTCCAGCTTCAATTTTATGGTCTTCTTCTTTGTGTACTTCTTTCAAACGGTTTACACAGTCGTCCAGACCATCGGTATTACCGGGATGGGCTTTTGCGGTTTCAAGGTGGCCATCAATGAGTTTAACAGCTCCGCCTCGGGCATTATTGTGGGCCTGCTGCTATTGATGATCGCAATTTGCTTTGCCATCACCTCGGGCGCCAATATCCTGATGATCATGAAGATACATACCATATATCGCAGCACTGGGGCCAGCATGAACAAGGCCAAGGCTGAGTTTACCACAGAGTTCTTGCGCAATCAGCATGTGCAGGAGGCTGCCTCGTCAGCCGTTAATTCGGCCGTCAATTCACAGTTCAACAATAGCAGATACTAAGCTGCAAATCATACGTTCAATCAATTCAATCAATCAATCAAGCAACCAATCAAGCAACCAATCAACCAATCAACCACAATAAATCAACGCAAAACAAATAGCAATAGCTCACGAATTACCACACAGCCAAGCCAAGGCAATTGAACCAAGTCAAGCCGCAGCAAAAATGACACATAAATTTGTTTAAAAAAAAGACAGCAAACTATAAACTAATAGATATATATATAAATATATATATGTCCAGAGGCAGGCTTGTAAGCTTAGATTGACAGCATAACTAAATAACTAATTAAGCTTTGTGCAAAATGAAAAAATGAAGAAAAAAAAAACAATTCCTAAAATGCAGTCGTCCTTATAATTATTATATATACATATAGATTTCAAAGTGAATATGGAAATGGAATCTGATAACAAGAAAAACAAAACAAAAAAAAGAAGTATAGATAAAATAAATACAACATTTAAATGGCGTACGTTGCCTTCGTAGACATTCTGGCCTAAAAGTTTGCTGAAAACGCAAAAGCTAAAAAAATGCACTTTAAGCACATGCAAATAAATATATATATATAAATATATACATATGCATATATCTACTATAACTAATGTATAATATATCACTTACTTAAGAAGTACTCAAAAGTTGCTTACAAAATTTGTGTTTCGCAAAAACAAAAAACAAAACAAAAGTGTCCTAAAGAAATTAATACGTTATGAATTTATAAACAAATAATGCTTGAACAACTGTAAGTCCTTGCTCGGGCGCCAGCTCTTCGGTCCCTTTTCGAACGTCAGCAAAAAGAAAAATTTAACATTATTAAATGATATGTGTATGTATAATGAAATTAATAATGATAACGATGATACTGATGATGATGCAGATAGGAACTATGATAAATGCTGCTGATAATACGATGTTTTCTAGTTCTTTAAGTAAAAACATTTATGATATGCATATACCCTATACCCACACACACCCTATACATAAACATACATACATCTCTACATCTAAATGTATTTAAACAAGCGAAAAAAGCAAAAAAAAAAAAGCATAAATTATACAAAATTTTATCTTTATCTAGCTGATTATTGCGCATAGTTACTCCCACGTATGAGTTATTATTATATTCATATTATCCTTGCTGTTGTTTCCACACCCCATCGTCCTTCTACGTCTACTTTTGCGCACCCACATCAAATGTCGTGTCGTTTATTTTGTAATTGTAATTGTTAAACATTTATACATGCATGTATGCTACTCTATTTATATACATATATATTATGTGTATACGGCATATAAATAATTAATTAGTATAAATTCTGTGTTTTTTTTTCCACTTTCTTTTTGTGACGAAACGAGGCAACTTTCGTCCACGTTTTTTTCTCTATTGTCTATTTTTAAATTTAGCGAAGAAAAACAAACCCTTTATAATTAATGCAAATAAACAATAATAAGTATTTATAGACATAACTGTATACAAATAACGTCTTAGTTTTTTTCTTCTCTGGATCTCAAGGAACTTTAAGTGGGTTTAAAATCATTTCGTTTATTTTAAATAAATTATGTTCTTGATGAATTAAATATTTATTGAAAGCTTTTTTGTACGTGCAAAAGAGATCAACTTATTTTTTAGGGGAAACTTTCACTTTATCTAAGTTGAGCTTTGTTAACACAAGAAATATTCGAATATAGCTTATTTATTATTATTATTGTTATTATTTGTATTAATATAAGAATTATGGGATTTATTTATATAGATTATCAATCAAATAACACTCTAAGATTTGAACCCTGGTCCTCCTGTTTTAGTTGACTAAAAATCGATTAGTTGGGGTAGATTGGTTTTGTGCAACAGCTTGTGACAGGCAGAGAAAAGCATATGTAATAATATTTAAAGAATTTATATATTCTTAAACAGGACGACGAATTGACTTGATTGATTGGCCCATTGTTAAAAGATTAGAGACCTTAATTGTCTCCTTTAAGGTTTCCGCTTGAAGATCTTGTTACAGGGTATCTATCAGTCGGCTACAGCCGAGCTGATGTAAACTTATTTATAACATTCTTCCTGGTTGAAGGTTATAAAAGTTTTAATTTTAATTTTTAATTTATAATTTTTGGTCGCAAGCTCGAAAACGTCTCCATCTCTTAAACGCCCCCCCCCCCCCTTTCCCCTGCTCCTCCAACCCGACCCGCCCCCGCGACGCCCCCTGCCAATCACAGCACAGCTGCCATTTAAAAAACAGTTGAACATCAAAATGTTATTTGGGGCAGTCAGCTTTATTTTCGTTAGTCTTTGGGGCCGCGTTGACCTGGTCTATTCTGGGCATCGCTTGGACATGTAATCGATATGTATATATAAATATATATATATACATATACGTTTAAATACATTTATATATCGCTGATGTTGGTTCGTTGCGGCGATTAAGGTCCTGTGTCCTTTTGCACGCAATCGTCGCGGCAATTGCAATCAATAGCAACTTGTCATCGGCATTTATTTGCCACCCCCCCTCCCATCTGCCCCTCGATGTGGCACCTGGACGACTTGGCTGCAACATGTTGTAAGCCGGTCCTCTGGCAAAGTGTGTGCCAAAAGGATTTGTCGCTAACGACCAGCGAGCACTTGAGCATATTTGCTCAACAATTACTCGCATATGAATGCGCTGCACTCACCCGCAACAACTTGCAGCAAGTCCGCAGCAACCCGCAGCAACCCGCAGTAACTCGCAGCAACCCGCTGCAACACTTGACCAGCATTGTCCGCAGTTCTTTTGACTGGACAACGAGCGCTGTCAGTGCTGTCAACTTAGCTTGTTTAGCGCTAAGTTTAGCCTTTTTTAAAAGTGTATTGAGTAGATAAATACATAAGTAAACAAACATACATATATTTAAACTCATAAGATCACGTTTAAATAATATGTAAGTAGGTTTTATGAATTTCTTAGTTTTAATTAAATAATAATAAAAAATTTTAATAAAAATAAATACATATATAGATGTACATTTTTATTTAAACATAATTTAATTTTTTAATTTCAGATTATTATATTTATTAAATTGGATTTTATTTTGTCACTACAGTTTTTTACAAATGTTTGCTTTAAATTCCTTTTAATAACTGACATGATATTTATTTTACGGGGTATTCGAACTGAGTCTGATTAACAGATTAAAAAAAATAAAAATGTCAACATAATATTTGTTTAAGTTTAAAAAATCTTTAGGTTCAATTGTACAAAGCTAATACGCCCTTTCGATTTCGCGAGCGAGTGTTAAAAGCATTTTAAATCAATTGGAACAGGGCATTCAACCAGTCGGTTACGCCACTCCAAAGCACGCTTGTTTGCTCAAAGTAAACATTTTTGAATGTCCGCAGAGTAAAAAAAGCGCAGTTCTTGTTTTAAGTAAACTTTAGCTGATTTCTGTCAAACATAGCCATTTTTTTTGTTGGGGTTTTCGAAAGCTGACACCAAAATGTCCGCACAACGCGGCGTATGCGCAACATTTGCCAGTGCCGCAGTTGCAGCAGCAACAGCAGCAACAGCAGCAGCAGCAGCTTGAGCTGCATCTGCGCTCGTGACAAGTGCCGGAATTTCGAGATTTCGTATCTCACAGTCGCAGAGGATAAAGACACACACACACACACACACACAGCTGCAAGATATTTCATGGGAATTTTTGAAAAAATGATTTGAAGCAGCGACTACTTTTGGGCGGATGGCTGACTTGCTAGCTGCTAATGGGGTAGTTGGAGCCCCTATTGGCTGGTCTGGGGGCTGGTCTAAATCATTTGGTGTTGATTTAATTTCGCATTCGCATACAAAATAAAATTTGCATTTCATGCGAGAAGCGTCTTTAACGAGCGTTCAACTTATAAATACGCCAATCTGTGTGTGCCCCAAACCGACACCTAAACACCGCCCCAGACATCGCCCTAGACACCCCCCCCGTAGCTAACCCGTAGCTAACCCCTGGGTTAGTCCTACTTTAACCCACTTTCAGCGCAGTTGCTGCTTGGTACGTGACATAAGTGAGACACAGCTGCACAGAGGTGTGTGTGTCAGTGTGTGTGTGTGTGTGTGTTGCGACTACAGAGAGCTATATTAGTAACATAACAAAGTGTGACCCATGCCGGTCCTGAAACTCTTTAACTTAACTTACAGTTTCTTACTTAAAGCATGAATAAAACTCTAAGCAGAAAGACTCTACGAGAGCAATAAAATTATAAAATGTTTAGTAAGTAGTTAAGCTTTAAAATAAATGTAGTATGCACGAAAATTCCCAGAGAAGTTTAAGCATTTGACAGAGGAAAATTTGAAAATTTGATGTAAAGCCCATTGGGTGCATTCAAATGCTGGGGAAACTCTTAAATATCATAAAGTTTAAAGCACAGCTAAAAAGACCCTAAAGAGAGAGACGCTTTTCGCCTTTGTTTGACTAACTTTTTAATAAGGCGCTGGCCAAGGGGTGGCAAAATTCGGTCGATTGGCCAAACGGGAAGGGAGGCGAACTGCGACGGGGGCGGGATTAGGCGGCAGGTGGCAAGTGCCAGCAACAGGTGGTCGCGCAAAAAAACTCCGCAAAAGGTGCGCAGCGAGAGGTGCGATAAGCCCATCAAAAGAGCGTGAGAGAGGTGGAGAGAGAGGGAGACGGAGAGGGAGAGGTGGAGGTGGAGTGCGGAAATTATGGTCTAAGAGCCTATTTGCCGGAAGTAGCTGCTAGCTTAGCTTAATATCCGTGTGCAGGATTGTTCAGGATGTTCCGAGTCAAAGGAAAATGTTGCACAAATGGATGCGAATTAATTAACGGCTAGCAAATGCACAATCCTGCCCTCCCACCGCCCCCCCCCCCTGGAGAGGGTCCAGCACTCGGAGGGCATCAAATTAGGCAGCAAATGAGCAAATTCAAAGGGCGCTTCAGCGTCAAGTCGAGGCTATTTTTCACACTATACGGAAGTATTATTTAGGTCACATTTCCTGCTGCTTTTAATTAAAATCTTCTACGGCCATCGTCGCCGGGCGGAAGTACAAATTTCTTGCCATTACAAAGCGCACAAAAAGTGCACCCAATTCAACCCGCCCGCCCTTTACACTGAGCGCGACTTGGCAACCTGAAGTGCGGCCGAGTCGCGACCGAAGCGAAGCCGAGCGACGAGCCGAATGCGACACGTTCGCACAACCTATTGCCCTTCATAATGCCAAGGTAGATGAGGTGAGTTGAGTGGCGTTGTGGTGTGGTGTGATGTGATGTGGTGGGGTGTGGTGGGGTGAGCTGTCTTGTCGGGTGGCAAGAGGTGCGTTCATTTCGTCAGCGGCCAGATGATTTTCAACTGAGATTTAAGATAAAACACATGCGCGCATCACGTTTGCCGTTTGTGGCGTTTCTGTCTCTGTTTCTTTTTTTTTATATATATTTAGTTGTGTATTTTGCTGTTTCTGTTTCTGTTTGTGTTTGTGTTTGCGTTGTTCACTGCTGCCATTTGCTCTTCTCGCAGCTTTCCAAAGCTCACACGCGGCTCTACTATGAGTGCGAGAGAGCGAGCAAGAGAGATAAACAGATAGCATGGCCGCAAGGCCGCACAATCCTCGGCACTGGGTTGGCACCATCTTTCACACAAACACAAACACAAGCACACACACATACAGATTTATATGTACATTACACCCGCCGTCAGATTGAGCTTCAGATTCAAGCGGCGCACATGGCACTTGGCGTTTCCTTTGGGCCACTGGCTGCCGCTGCTGCTGCTGCTGCTGCCGATGCTTCTTATGCTGTTGTTATTGTTGTTCTTGTCGTTTTTGGCGCTTTTGGCCCCAGTGGGAAATGCGCGCCGCCCGCAGCGCGCAAATAATATTTAATTTTTGTTTTTCCGCCATTTCTCGAGAGCTTATTGTGTGCAAAAACTTCTGTGTTTGTTTTTCATACCATAAGACAATTGTCAAATTTTCAAATTAATTATTGTAATTAAATAAAAAATAAATAAAGCATAAATTTGTAAAATTAATCAAATAACAAAATTATCAACATGACAATTATATTGCATACATTTGGGATGAACATATTTTGTCAGTGAAAAAGCTAAGTCGAATATTCTCAACGAAGCAAAGGTAATGAGAGAAGAGAACAGTGATCAATAAAGAACAGGTTTCTGGTTACCGAAGCAGTTTTCGTCGTATGCAGTGCAATCGTTGAATATTTCCAACGAACCAAAGGCAATGAACAAAGAGAGCACCGATCAATTCGCATGCTCAATGCGTTATTTGAGCACGGGTTCTTAGCTAGCGTGGTGAGCTTTCGTCGTATGCAGTTCAATCGGTAAATTTTGCACTCAGCACCAATTTAATCGCTGTAATTGCTCAACTGCTCTTGCACTCGTTCCATCTCCATCGGTCGCTCTGCAAGTTATTCAGGCAACATCGCAAAACCATCAACACATGCGCGCCATTTCCCAATGGGTTGTCGGTGCTGTTTGTGCTTTTTTCAATGAACATGGGAAACATGTCTAAAGTGCCCGCTGCTCGGCCGTTTTGGCTACAACTTTTGTAACAGTCGCGCACATCTTCTGTATGTTACACACACGCACAGACAGTGACGTGGCGCTCTCACCCACACGCACACGGACGCAGTGAGCATCGTTCGGTTCGGCTGGCTCTCCTTTCGGCTACTCGGGCTGTTCGTTGTGTTTCGTTTCGTTTGGTTTCAATTTGTTCGGCTCGGCCAGTGCTGGTTGATAAGCTCGCGAAGCTCCTTTAGTGTCAAACTGTCAATCGTGTAGTGCGGTCATGTGGTGCGGAGCTGTTTTGTGCGCTCTCTAACTGTTTTTTTGAGTAGTTTATTAAAAGTTGAAAGCAGCAGCAGCAGCAGCGGCCACAGCAGCCGCAGCACTCAGCTAGAAGCAGTAGCAGCCGAAGAAAGCAAAAGCGTTAAAGCTAAAGTCCAACTATTCTTTTTTGTTTGTTTGCAACACTAAAGTAATATCAACAACAACAGCCAACCAACAACAAAGTGTGCTTAAACAGTGCAAATCTCGAGCCGAACTCGAATGCTCTTCACATCTCTCTCGCTCGCTGTAATAACAAAAATTATTGACACTTGTGTTTCGAATTCAAATCTATTGCCATCATTTGTTCGTTAGAATGAGTGTGTGTGTGTGTGTGAGTTACGTTTGTTTTTTTTTTGTTGTTTGTTGTTGTTTTGAAAAAAAACGCGAGTGAACAGCAGCTAACAAATCATTGAGCTAGCTAGATAGCGAGCAGAGTAAGCGAGCAAGCGGCCAATCGAGCGAGCGAGCGAGCGTGCGAACGAGCGCTAAAGGATCCCGACCAAAGAAGAAGATGAGCTGCTGCAAAACGTGCGTACAAAGTGTGAATAAAAAACTCTAGCTAAATATACAGCTATGCTAAGTTTGTTGATTTTTTTTTATTCCTCCCGTTCTTAATTTATGTATGTATGAGGTGTAAGACAAAGCTAAAATTGCGCGAATTATGCAAAGCTCACATTTCGCTATGTGTGTGTGGTGTGGTGTGATGGGAGTGAGCGTGAAAGGTGGATATGGGGTGAGGGGAATTGCTGGAGGGGGCTTGTCAACGTGCTGGCTCCAGCTGCCTTTGTGTTGTACCGTTAATCCAATTTGTATGACACACACTCACACACGCATACATATGTACAGGCATCAACTCAAGTCAAGGCAAATGTTCTCTGTGTGTGTGTGTGCGTGAGTGTTCGTACGCCAATTAGTTGACAAATTACGCAAAACTAATGCGAGCAACAACAACAGTTACTTTTAACAGGCGCCGCTGCGCTTTACAGTTTTTTTTTCGCATATTTTTTATTTAATATACATACATATATTTATATAGTATGGTGTGTGTATTTATGTAACAAAGCAGCAGAGAAATTGTCACAGTGCCCAAAGACCCAAAAAAAAAAAAAAACAAATACAAAAGCCCAAGCTCTAAACCTATTCTCGCTTCTAATGAAGTTGTGTGTGGCCGCAGCAGCAACACACACACACACACACACACACAGAGAGAATTACTCAATCGTTTTTGATTGTGTGTGTTAGTGTGCGCCACCCTCGGGTTAGGCCTTTGGCGCTGCTATTGCCGCCTTCAAGGATGTGAATGTGAATGTAAATGTGCTGCCCAGTGCTGCCAAATGGATAGCGAGGTTGAAGAAAAAGCTAGCTTTAAGAGAGAAAAATAGCTGAGTACTAAGCGGAAAGAAATGTATGCTATTTTAATTAATAATTAAAATTTATATAGAAAATGAAGTAGCCATTTCGACTATCTAAATAAACAAATTATATATTTACAGTTATCTTATTTATGTATTATTTTCGATAAGGATCCATATAAATCATTTTTGTAACATGTTTGTATATATTACAATTTTTTTGTTGCGTAATGTTGCCAACTTTTTAAATTCTATTAATTAGTATTATATTAATTGGTCTAATCTATGAGTGGATTAGACCAATTAATATAAATTTGATTTTATTTTAAAAGCAGCGTAAAAACTTATAATGCTTGTCGAGATTTTATGTATTCACTTTTTAATAATTTAATGTTGTAGTATTTAAAAAATGTACATATAAAATTGGTTAGGAAAAGCATAAAAAAATATGGCTTGAAGGGAAAAATGTCTTAAAAACGTTGCTTACCTATTTTTATACAAAAATTTACTGAAATATCAATTGTCAGTATTTTGTATCTTAGCCGTTTTTATTTCCTGTTTCTAAGAATCCAAGGATTTGGTATATAAATGTTAGCTTTGCTTTCATTCAAGTAGCTGAAATTTTTTAAAAGTTGAGTTTATATAGTTGAGTAGTTCTTGGGATATGTAGATAATTATTCATTATTTTTATAATTATTTTATTTTCATTATTATTTGACAAGCAAAGAGACAGTTTAAATTCAGAGTTGGCGCTGTATTGAAAAATAGCTAGATTTAAATTGAAGCAAGCGGAGTTCGCAGCACAGCTGCTGCGGCTGCTTCGTCTTCGACTCCTTTTGTTGTTGTAGTTGCTGCTACTGCTGTTGTTGTTGTTGTTGTTAGTGTAGCCGCCTCTTGTCTGCGCCTTGTTATTTTTCGCTGTGGTAGCAATGCCTGCGGCAATACAATACAAGGCAACGAGGAAAACAATGGCCAAAAAGGGATCGGGTGAAGGAGCCAAGAAGGGGAATGGCTGCGTTCGGTACTTGGTTTTTTTTGTTTCGATACTTTATTTTTATTTTTGGGCTAGTGACCAGAATACAATTATTGCCATGTATTTGATTGGCTTTTCGCATTTTGATTTCTCGGCTGCATCACTGAATCCCAATTTGTTGTGGTCGTTTCGTATGAATAACCAAATGAAAAGGTACACCAGCCCAAGGTACGTGTTCCTCCCTAAGTTAGGCCAAGTTTCGAGTTACCCATATGCATACATATATACAACATTTACATACATACATACATACATTTAAATGTGGCTTTTAGTTGTTTGCAATTGTCATTTCTGTAGAAAGTTATTAGCCTTTTGGTAGGAGCTGTTTAGTTTTAGAGTCCGAGAATAACTTGACCTCAATTACGTGTCGTATGAGCAATATTGTGAGCTGACTTTTAATCAATTCTTACCAATTCCATTATATTTGTATCTTTTTTATCTATTGGAATGATTATTCATCTTTTATTAATTTTTTATAGAGTTACAAATGATCGCTTTGTTATTTAGAATCTGAACAGCAAAAAATTTTCTATCTAACTTAATTATTTATTTTTGCTTTAAACGAAATATATATCAATATAAATATATGTAATGATTGTGTTTAGGAACTATTGTACTATAGATTTTATTTACTTTAAGTTGGTATATTGTTCAAAAAGATCAATCAAAGAATAAAGAAAGTTTATTTTTGGCATATTTTAGACATAGCATCAGTAAAATCAGAACTAAATAAAATGGATATTAGGGATTGTTTTATCAAAAAATTAAAACTAAAGCGGCAAATAGCAAAAATTCTTACAAAAAATTAAATTTACCCCAAAGATGCTGTTGCCATGCAATGCAATGAAATTGGGTCAAAAACAGCTAATTGGCTGTGATGTTTTATTGAATGGCTTGTTTATCGATAACAGCACCGCTTCTGGGATGGCTAAGCTAATCGATAAGCGATTAGTTTTGTAAGTCAACGACAGAATATCAGAGCAGCCAAGAGGCTAATTTTGAAGCTGCATCAGGACACACACGCACACGCACACGCACAACGAGAGTCAATTGAGTGATTCGCTGAGTGACAACTGACACCACCCACCGAATGTTACACATACGACCCATCAGCCCGGCTATAAGAAGCCGAGCTAATGTTTGGCCCGTCCGCCCAAACAGCCGCCGGCTTGCCCCTTTGGCCCCGCCCAATGGCTGGCAGTTTGTTTGTTTGTTCGTTTGTTCGCTCGTTGGACTTGCTCGCTGCTCGTTTTGTGACTTTGATGGCAAAAACGTGGACGCTGACCAAAGGGACGCGGCTCGAGTTTGAGAGATTCGCCTTGCTATTTTCGTCCTAGCCGAGAGCTGTGAATGAATGTCATAATCGATAATTGAATGCTGAAAATGTGGCCGCTGCTGCTGTCAGTACTGCGGCTGCTGCCTTTGGCCAATCCACGCCATAAATGTGTTTAATTAATGCCAATGACACAAACACACAACGAGAGAAACGAAAACAATGCGGCGAACTGAGCGCGCTCCGTGACCAAGCCAGGGGCGAAGGCGAAGTCGAAGTGAACAAAAAAAAAAAAAAAAAAACAACAACCAAA
The DNA here is from genome assembly GCA_004143845.1 of Drosophila lacertosa. Taxonomy (NCBI): domain Eukaryota; kingdom Metazoa; phylum Arthropoda; class Insecta; order Diptera; family Drosophilidae; genus Drosophila; species Drosophila lacertosa. The sequence continues at coordinate 11,913 of SCDZ01000556.1, read as the reverse complement.
ATGACACTCGCAGTCACATTCGAAATGAAGAAAAATAAACACGGGCAAACCTAACACACACACACACATACACACACAGCCAAACTCAGAAGCAGGCGTGAAAGAAAAATGGCAAAGCAGCCGATGGCGGCGAAGGCGGCGAAGACGGCGACGAAATCGCAGCTGAAGACGCTGAGTGGGACAAAGGCGGCGACATGTTTGCTTCACTGCTTGTATGGCTGTGTGTGTGTTAGTGCGGCTGCTGCGCGCTCTCTTGCGCTGCCTGTGCTTGAATGTGTGTGTGTGTGTGTGACAGCGATAATAATAAAAACGTAGCAGCAGCAGCAGCAGCCAAAATACATGCTCATGCATAAGTATGTTTCTCTGTATGTGTGTGCGTGTGTTTGCATAGTCCAAGCTAAAGAAAATGCCAAGAAATGAAGTGTCTCTCCTGCGCGCTTGTATGTGTCTGTGTGTGTGTGTATGTGCGACCGCATACATACGGACATACGTTTGTATGTATGTGTATAAATGTGTGTGTTTGCCCTACAATTACATAATATGCGCGGCGCATAGCTCAAGACGCCTAGCGAATTATTAAAGCTTTTATTATTATGATTAGTATAATTTTTATATTATTTTATTATTTTTTTTTTTTAAACCCAACTCAGCAATTTTTGGGCTATTTTATAGTATCTTCATTTATATTTATGTGTTATTTTTTTTCACATGCAGTCGCGTATTGATTAAAACAGCCGGCAGCTGTGAAAGTGAAAGGCGCTCAAATTGCTGTATGTGTGTTTGTTTATATATACATATATACATATATATATATATATATATGTATGTGTGTGCCCAAATGCAGTTTCTATGCTCTCACTTAGGCGGCATTGCTCTTTGTGTGTGTTATGTGTGTGTGTGTGTGTGAGTTTGTCCTACTGCCCTAATGAAATTACATGCTTGTAACAACGAGCTGCCAACGTGCACAAAATGCAGCACTCTATACTTTATGCTGTGGCACAGCCACTCCATATATGTAGTACTTACACACAAACACACACTCAGCCATACACACTCACACACACACACGTAAAGAGAGCTCCTGCATTGTGAACTGCGGCTGCTGTTTTTTGGGTACTGGGAGGCGAGGCGGGTGCAGCTGATGCAGAAGGACGCCGCGCATTATTGCAGTTTTCCAAACACACACACACACGCACACATATTACATATTTATACAGTAAAAGCTCCCTTGGGCGAAAATCCATGATTCCGCTTAACTAAAAACCGAAGGGAATTTCCTTGTTAAAAAGAGGTGATTTTAGAACCAAAAAAGTGCAGAAAAATTAATTAAAAGAGAAAAAATACTTAAGTTCATGTAAATCATTTATTTAGAAAGATTGGCTTTATAATAAAATAATATACATTTATTGTTCTTAGTTAAGAAATTTTCATCTCGACCACAATCTAACTACTTAGTTAGTTGCATTCGGTAAGCAATAAAAAAAATTTACAAAGTTTGCAGTTTATTGTCAAACAAAACTGTTTAAAGATTTCCTGCTGAGACTTTCCATAAAGAAACAATTTTCGTATAATTCTTATGTATTAGGAAAGTTATTTTGTGGCCGAGGGAGTTGTGTCAAAAATAAAGTTTTCTCAACGAAACGAAAGCAAGTCAAAACAATTTTAAGCTAGCAAGTGAGCTGTCCGTTACTCAAGGGCTTACTGTATGTGCGCATCGCAGTTTTTGCACCCTTCTATTCGATTTTCATGTAATTCGTTTGTGTGCATTTTCATAAATTGCGTTTAGCTGACAAGTTTTTGACACTTTGAGTTGATTTGATTTTTATTTGATGGTTGTGCAAGTTGCGGTGCGATGCCAAGGCTGCAAACAACACCTAAACACACACCTATATATATATATATATATATATATATATAAATATATGTACATATATGCAGTGCATTGCAAGGTGTAGTTTGTTTTTTGTTTATACTTATTTTTTTTTTGGTGCACGTTGACCCAGTTGATGGTTTCTCTGACACGCACACACAATTGCCACAAGGAGTTACTTGTTCAAATCCTTCAGATACCAACTAAATTACTTACAGGTTTCTACACACACACACGCACACACGCACACACACACACACTCGAATACTGATGCCAAAGGGCACGCAATCCGCCATTTAACGATGCAAGTGGAAACACCTCAACAATTTCCAAACAACTTGTAAATTACTTTACTAAATTAAAAACGCAAAAAAGTTCGCAGTATGTGTGTGTGTAATAAGCTGTGCGATATACCGCAAAACTTTCAGGATATATTACGCAGCATTCTTCTCATGCGTCACAAGTTAAATCTACCATATTTTATAGCGGTAGAAAAGTGTGATAATCTTTGGCGCTTTTCAAACTTCAACATGAACATTCACCTATAAGATACATATATTAAAAATATATCTTTTGCAAACAGACATTTAGATACTCTATGCTATAAATAAGGCTATGCCAGACACAAAAACGAAGGAATTTGCTTTGAATAAAACCGCAGGCAATCTGTACTTAAAGAAAATGTTACTTTCTAAGCTCTCAAAAAACTATGTTTCATAATTCCATTCTTCCCTTTTATAAATAAATACAATTTATTTCCACTTCTAATTATATATTTCGTGTTTAAGTGCATATAATCATTTATTAAATGCATATATGATATACCAAAGCTTATTCCAGTTTTTTTTTATTGTTATTATTTTAAAAAAAAATATAAAATAACAAATATTAAAAGCAGATGAAATAAATTCTATATAATAAAATTAAATCAATCAATGAGCTCTCAATGCACTAAATTTAAATACAGCCCTTAAATGAGAGTGTTTCACAATTCCAACGTTCCAACTATGTAACTATAAATATATATATATATAAAGGGAGAGAGATGGCTAAGAAGTTGTTTAGTAGCGTAATTTTTTATTGCTGCGATGTCTCGTTGACCCAACGCATTTCGATAACTGAGATTTATCGACCAGACAGAGAAATAAAGAGAGAGAGAAAGGGCGGGAGGGAGTGAGGGAGGATAGCAACAATGCAACTGCCATAAATATAAATACGCCAGCACTTGTTGGTCATGGCGCATCCATGGCGAGATCTGATTTCTCGCTTCTAATCCACTTTATCTATGTGGATGAGCACCGCGCTCCGCCTGATTGGGCGGCCCAGCCCAGTCCGAGTGGTTATTTGCACGTTCGTCCCGTTTCCGGCTGTTTTAGGTGCCGCCCGCCGTTGTTGTCGTGACAGAATCGCATGGCACACAGCTCAGCTCATTTGCCACGTTGCTTTATTGCCATCTTTATTTGCCATTGGCCATTGGCGCTGTCGTTGCCGCCGTACGTGCCTATTAGCCAGTACGTGTCTCATTTGACTCGCTGAATATGCCAAATGAGCATGCCAATGGGCTTGTAATTCTCAACTGATACTGATTAGTGGGAGCGCAATAGCTGCATGCATGAAAATCAACAAAAAAAAAAAAAAAAAAATAATAATAAAATAAAAAAAAATAGTAATAAAACGAGCAAAAGCTTTGCTGCCAATCATTGGAAACATTTTCTAGGAAAGAGAAATAAGAAAAAATAAACAAGCAGCCACGCAAATGAAGACCAGGAAAAGCACATCGGATACGGGCAGCTATTCCAGGAAAAAATAAGGGGGAAAAGAAAAGTGGAAAAGCACTATAGGTGCAGTAACAGCTTCTAAGAATGAAAACTCTGCCAATGGGCGCATAAATATTTCTCTCTGCAGACATCTGAGAGATGAGTAAACAGTAAATAGCACAATTCCTGGAATTCAATCAGATTTCCTCTTCAGGTAAGCAGCTGGCTAAGCTCAACTTGAACTTGTCCTTGAACGTTGCTATCCTTGTAAATGCATCCCCTTAATGCACAATTCCCTGAATTGAGTCTTGTTTTCATTAGTCGTTGGAAACACATTTCACTCAATAACAAATATGCAAAATACATTTTTTTTATGAAGCTTAATTCCCGGAATGAAATCTTATTCACATTCGTTTGTTGACTGTTTACTTTGAAAATCAAAAGAAATGTGCATTTATTTTTGTTGTTCCTTGAATTGTGCTGCATTTTTTCTGCATGATTTCTCAGTAAGATACCAAAAAGTTATCAACATGTTATTGAGAATATTTCTGAGGAATTTGAGCATTTCATTTTGAATGCGGTTAATGTTATTTATATAAATAAGATTGTACACTAGTTTATGTTAGCTTATCATTTCTTTACTACCAGTCCCAATCTTTTTCTTATGACTGTATGCAATCAAACCATCCACAATTTATATAAAAATATATAAGCAAAGAGTTTCAAGCGCAATCTCAATGTTTAATTTAAAACATTTAAAAGCAAACAAGACTTGTTTTCAGCGAAAATTGAATGGGGGAAAGTGGAAACAATTAATTGGCTGCTTAATGCGAACTGTTTGAAGTCGTATCGCTGATTTCGTCCTGTTTTCAAAAGGCACGAGGTTGTTGCTTTTTGTTAATTCGCAATTGAACTCGGTGCCAAAGTAAATTAAATGGGTTGCATGGAATCAATCAAAATTCAATTTCGTTTGCCTCGAAATATTCTTGCTCTTTGTTAGAATATCGCTGTATTCTCATTTAATTATGAGCAATGAGTGCTTGCAAACAGCAAATTGATTATGTGCCGAAAGTCTGTATGAACTTTTTTTTTTTATTTTTCCAAACTTGCCTTCGTTTCTCTTTTTTCACTTTATACTTTTTATATATATTTTTTATTTTTGCTACAATCAATCACGTTGATTTTGGGCGCCCGAACAGGGACTGATATATTTAATTTTTTTTTTTTTTTTTTTTGGGACTTGGCTGCGTAACCGGTTATCATGTGGACCCAAAATGAAAGGCATAAAAAAGTAAAATTGCAGACTTGTCTATACGCACACCCACACACACCCACACACACTCGTACCTACACGCACACACAGTTGGCTATTAAAGTGTTTGTAAATGCACGCTGGGGACTGTGCCACATGCCGCATGGCCTTTTGCGTGCGTCTTGCGTCGGACATGAGGCATGTCAAATAGTTGTCAATTATTTTTATTACAATTTCCCTTTTTTTGTGCCCGGGCGGGCGGCTTCTAACCAGTCACGCCCAACGCACACAAATTGTGTATGCCAGCCTCCTCTTCTTCATCATCTTCTTCTTCTTCTTGTGCTCCTCCCTCCTTTATTTTTTTAAATTTTTTATTTGGTTGCGCGTCTTTTGTTGATTGCCACGCAGCTGCCATGCGTGCGTTCGTTGTCCTTGTCGTCCTGCTAAAGCACACACAAGCATAGGCTTAATTGGCATTCAGCTAGTATACATATGTGTGTATTTGTGTTTGTGTGTGTGTGTATTTTTTATAATTTTACCATTTGCCGCTGTTGTTGTTGTTGTTGTTGTTGCCACTTTTTATGCTTTCATGCGCATTGTGCGCGCTTTTCCTGTCATTCGCCTAATTGTATGAGTGTGTGCGTGTGCGTGTGTGTGTGTGTGTGTGTGCGAGTGTGCCATTTCAAGCAGCTCAGCTCAGGCTGAGAAGCGCGTTACCTTTTTGTCGGCAGCCTTAACAACAAATTCAAATCCAGCGGAAGTAATTTGACGTGGGGCTCTTTCAATGGGGCAGGGGGCGTGGCATGGGGCAGGTCGCCAGCGTGTGCATGTTCATGCGAATTGACAGGCGGCACCAACTGTTGGCACTTGCAACTTGAGGCATTGAGCAATTGAGCAACTGCTGTGCGGCGATGCTGCCAATTATGTGCGTGTCAGCGAAGCCAGCTCAATTGCCACACACACACACACACACACACACGTACGTATACATACACTCAGCAAAAGCAAAAAAAAAAGTTGACTTTGTGCCGAATATTTAATACCCTTTCACTTAACATATTGTTAAATATATAATCCTGTTCAATTGCAAAAAATCTCTACCCAAGTTTGCTTTAGCATATTTAAAAATATTCAAATTGTTTAAGCTGGCTAAATAATTTCATATATTATTTCTAATTCCGCTTTGTTTAATATTTTCAACTTTTCAATTGTCTATTCACATTTGTGTCAAGTTTTATCGATCAATTTAAAAGAATACAATTTGTCATGTGAAATTTGATTTGAATTTTGAATAAAGGATTTGCTTAAAATATTTATTTTTTTACATACCTTAAATAGGAAAGATAATTTTTTTTTTTATAGTAAATTTAAATTTAGAATAATTTCTAATTTAACTCGCTAAGTCGAAATACTTTCAGCCAGGGTAAGCGGCATTTTTTTGGCTGCATACTTTCAGGCTTTGCGCAGATTTTATTTGCCTCAATTAAATATTTGAGCTAATTAGCTTACACTTTACACCCGCACACACACACACACACACACAAACACACACGCGCAGTCTTGATGATTGATGCATAGCGTTAAATAATTATGCCAGGCACTCGTTTAGTCAGTCAGTCAGTCAATCAGTCAGTCAGTCATTCCTCTCTCTCCCCTCTCCCCTCTCCCTCTCGCCAAACGAAATGCGCAAAGGAGGCGCCCCCAAGTGCCGTTAGCTGTTGCGTATTGACTTTTGTAGGCTTCAAATGATTCGATTGAAATTCGATAAACACACACAAACGCACGACTGAATGCTATTCACATTCACATTCGCATTCACAGTCGCATTTTGATTAGCATATTCGGATTACGAGCGCCTTGCGAAAAACACGTTTCTTGCCGGCGATCGATCAAGTTATATAAACATATGTATATATATATATATATATATATTTATTTACTTTCCGCTTTGTTAGCCATGTTAATGTTTATTTAATTAACGTTTTGCAATTCTAATTGCCTTACCTTATTACCTTGTTAATGTGCTAGCCAATTGATTGCCGTTTTATTGGACAGCTTTGTGTGCTACCATTTCTGAGGTAGATTGTCGAATTTTTTTCGCAGTAGTTGCGGCTTGAAAATTGCTCTTTAATCGATTATATTAAGTAAACTTTATCAGCTTAGCGGTATTCCTATAAATATACAAAACATTAGGCAATTGTTTAATAAAGATTATTTATAAAGAATTATTAACAGAATTAATAATAGAATTTAAAAGCCAAAGGCAACTAAGTTGTTATCGATATCAAGCAGTGGTAATCGATAAAAGAACGTTTCATTTTTTTAACTAAAATGCTTTGTAAATTGTTGGTTTTTAATAATTTGATAAATATTCCGTCGAGAATTGTTTGTCTGGGTCGTTGATCAAGCGGCGGAGACATCCTTTGGCCGTGCTATCCTTCCGGCCGCAATATTGAAGCTAATACTTAAAGCGAATTTAAGCCGCCAGTTGCAATTGCAGCAAACGGTAAAAGTTGCCCCACAAAGGCTGGCAACGGGCGGCCATTAATTTTCATTGCCGTTGCCATTAAAATACTTTTCAATTTTTCAAACGGGGCGCACAAATTTCTGACATTGAAAAATTATCTGGCCAAAGGATAAGGAAAGCGGACAGCGAACCGAACCGAACCTAACCGAACCTAACCGAACCTTACCGAACCGGAGCGGGGCGGGGCGGGGCATGCAGCATGTGGCATTAAGTGTGGCTAACAAGCAAAGCTGCGGCCAAGCACACGCTCCGGCTGCATATTTATGTGACCCACTGTGTCAGCTAGTCGCGCCCTAACGAGCTGGGCCAAAGCGCCCTCCGACCCGATAATAGCTAAATAAAACCAAAGACGACTCCTCCTTTTTCTCCGTCTCCGTCTCCTTCTTCTACTCCTCCTCCTCCTCTTCTTCCTTCGGCTGTCCGGGCGAGTGAAAACGGCAGCTGTTAAGATGCGGTCGCCCGTCTAAGCTGGCGGCAGTTGCCCGGGGCAACTCTTTGCCCATCGCAATGAGTGTACACTGTACACGGATTTTCATTCAATAATCGAGCGGGCCATCAAAGTTTCATCGCTCGGCTCAATTTACACCTTGAAGTATGCCATTAATTTTAAGTACTCCATCGGTGAACTTTCTATCGAATATCCTTGCAAAACAAAAACAAGCGCCCTTTGATCAATCCAAAGCCCCTTCGATTGGGGTGTCCTATTTTGAAGGTTATCTAGCTTTTAACAGGTAGATTTTATTTTAGCTTGGAATATATATTTTTTTTTTTATTAAATCAAAAAAGAATTAATTTTTTTTATACATTTTTATATAAGTATTTAACTTATTATGCATTAAACAAATAACAACAATTTATGGAATTATCTAAACCAACTTAAAGTTTAATTATTTAACTAATGTTAAGTAGGCAAGGATTCTCCTGGGCAGATTCTGCGGTTGGCAAAAAAAAAACTATATATTTAGCTTTAAATAAGCCTAATATAAAATGCACAGCTTTTAATTTTTTATAGCTAAAATCCTATTGATCCTTTTAATTTTATTGTCGACAATAGAGACTCTTTGGAAAGATAAATAAGTGAATTTTAAGTGGGGAAAATTTTAGTCAGCCTGGAGTTGTTTATATAAAGCCTATCTACTCTTTTGTAGCTCCTGTAAAAGCAAATATTCATATTGAAATTTCGTATCTACTTCCCAGTTTTATATTCACATGCTTATATTAATTAACTTATATAGTTTCCCTTGTTTGAATGCTAGTTGATTATAGCTTACTCAACAATGGAGTACCTGTCATACCCTATTGTTGCTTAGCTTAAAGGATATATATACGCTTCATTCATGCGCATATTTCAGCTCATATATTAAGTATACGTCGTGTGGCAAGCAGAACTCAATGGCAGCTGCCAGCTGGTGATAAACATTCCACAGCCAGCACTCAAACACACTCACACACACGTACACACACACACGCACACATCGAGAAAAGACTTATCCAACAAGAGTGGCAGCACTTGAAGAGCCCAAAAGACACAGGAGCCACAGGAGTGCCATCCATCGAGGCAGCCAGTCGACCAAACCGACCAAACGGAAAGGCCAGAGAATCTGTGAAATCTGTGCGATTTTTGGCCAGAGCGTCAAACTGAATACAAATCGTGGCGAAAGTGCATTAAAAATTTCAACGCATCTCGACGCGAACGAAATAAAACAGATTTCTCTACAGGAATTGCGATGGATGATAATGCAAAAGGCATCGCTCGATTTCATTAATTGCATCATGTTTCGTGCGGTAAGCTGAAAAGCTGGAAAAACAACAACAAGGAACGGGAAATGGGGCAAACGGGGGAAAAGGCAAAAGCCGCGAAAGGAGATATTCGATTTCCCCGGAGTTCACTTTATTTTCGGAGATGATAATAATTGTATTGTGCTCGGTTACGCACTGTCTGACTGGCGGAGGATGTGCCAATGCCTGGGGATCATGTAATTGCATTAATCTTTGCTCCACACGCACACACACAAACTAACACATATACACGTGGGAGCGAAAACAATTTTTAATTGAATTTCACTTGGAGCAAAGCGCCCACGCTTATTTGCATGCAAAAGGGATGAAATGTCAAGTCAACACACAGATATAAATAAACACACACCCACACACACGTACGCACACACACACCCACACACACACGTACGCACACACACTCAATATAAATCAACCTCAACTACAGTTAAGCATTATTCAATGCAAACTTGACTCGCATCGTGCAAGAAGAAGAAGTAGAAGAAGAAGAAGAAAAATTTTTCACGCATTTACGGTAAAAATTGAATACCCTTGCAGTTATTTAAACGTAAGCACTTGAAGAAAACATATAAATTAAAGTTGTTAACGTTCGTAACGAAATCTAATAAAGTTAAAAAAAAAGTCAAGGCAACAGCCCAAGTTAATATACCCGATGAAGGGACGGCAAGAGCTTAATAAAATTTATGTATATACATATATAGAGAGAGAGCTGTAAATAAGCGTTTAAATGTATAGGCCCCGGCGATTGCCTCTTGGCGAAAGCCGTGTTCAAGTGCCAAAAATTGATTACGCATCGAACGCAAGCGAAGCTAACGACAGGTAGAACAGGTGGGCCAATGCCAATGCGGCGTATGAGCGATGTTTTCTTCTTCTTCCATCTTTATGTTGCCTTTAGCATTTCCGCTGGCGAGGGAAATTGATACAAAATCATGGCCACAATTTGCGCAAATTGCTTTATCGCCAAGATGAATAAGTGCCGGCAAAAAAGCGCTGACAAAATGCTGTCATGTTTATGCATGAGATGCCAAGGCCCAAGGCCAAATGGGGTATGCCGGACTATATACGATAAGGCTTCGACAATTTTCTCACAAAGTTAGGTTTCATTAAGCTTATAATTTGTTTTTATTGTTCAACTTATTTGCAGCTGTAACAGAATTTAGTTTTAAACATCAACTTATTGGCTTCGTAGTTATAGAATAGAGTGTTGTATATACATACATAATTATTTAGCTGTCCGCATCTGTCGATTGCGTATACAAAATTCTGTGATAAATTAAGAAAGTAGCAACAAGGTAATGAAGAAATTGCTCGATTCGATGCTCAGTCGTTGGCCTTGTGTGTTGGCCATTCCTCCGGCATGGCCCTGGCCGCATGCAAATGACGATCCTAATTTATGCAGCGGTTCCGTAACACATTTACATGTCGAACACTGTGTGGGAAGCTGTGTGTGAGAAACTTGACCCAGTGCGGCTTTTTTTTTTGGGAATCACTTAAGTTGCTTTCGCATGCACGAGTCAACATTTGGCTAAGCTCTGGGATCTGTCTCAGTTGGGCAATCATATTCATAACTGGTAAAACGCAACTGACAGGCTTTCGTATCCATGTTAAACGGCTAACAAAATACAAAGCCACGGCCGTTGAATGAAATGATAAACAAAACACAGCTAAGACAACTAGACAAGGGCAGCCGAGCAGCGTTTGACATAATCGCTGATAAGGGATTCCGCACGGGGGATTCCCCCGGCTAAATAAACAGCCCAAAAATGTTTGCCGAATGCCTCCAAAAATAAGAAAAAAAACACACACACACATATTGAAAAGGCCAGACAGTCGAGTTTGTTCCAGTTAGGAATCTTAACTTCACACAAAGTATGCCAATAAAAATTGATAAAAACTTAAAGGGAACAAATTGTCCTTACTTTAAGTAAGGTAACTTTATTAAATGGAATAAGACGTTGTTGGCCAGTTTGCATTAAGCCAATATACGCGCTGAGCAAAGACAAATATTAATTTTTAATTAACTTAAATTAAAATGAGAATTAATTAAAATGTTTTGAATGCGACAAATCCTTTGATTTATTTATTTGCTATCAGTGAAAATCACCAGGACGGGGCAAGGATTGTGTGTGTGGCATGGATTAAAATTTGATGAGACTTCATTTCATTTGATGTTAAAACATAATTTGGAAAACTCCGAACGAGAGCCACGGGCAACTTTTGAACGGACTTATTAAGTAAGTGTCCTGCCGCGGCAGGAGAAAATAGAGGGGGGCGATTGGGGGGAAGGACTGGTCAGCAGATGAGGCCGATTAGCAGCGTCTACGCGTCGCCGTCGCCGTCGCCGTCGCCAGCTGGGACGCTTTAATTAACCGCAATCTCGTCGAGTGGCGTTTGGGGAATCGCGCATACGCCGCGTGTGCCGCCAGTTACTTTGGCAGCGGCTCAATCTTTTTTTCTTTTGACCTGCCTCGAATGCCAATATGCGACGATGATAAGTTCCATTTTTTTTTTTTTTAACATTCTTTGCTTTACTTCCTCGTGTTTCTTTTCGCGTTCACTTCGGTTACGATGACAGGGGCGACGGGGGCAATGACTTTGACAGCAAAGGCAACAACTTTGACAAGTGGTTACCATTTTTTAATGTCACATTTTGTGGCCATCACAACGGCTGGGGGATTGCCACAAGCGTGCCCGGGGGAAGGGAAAAGGG